>CAVOJK010000413.1:0-19457 GCA_963695495.1 Hololepta plana | reverse complement strand
GGCTACTTCCCCGACGGATTGTTCGACAGATTGGGCAAGGTTAGCTCTTTGATGCTGCTAAAGATGAGTTACAACCTCGAGACTACTCCGGGCTTGATGAATATGAAAAGAGTCAACCCCTTCTCAACAGGTCTTCCGCGCCTCTGGTTTGCATCAGCGTTCAAGGGCGCCAACGGAGTCGCCCAGAGTATATCGATATCGATCGATATCTCACGACGCACAAGAGCTATGTTGATCTGTATCAGAAGTTCGCACAAGTGAGTTACAGTCATTCGTCCAGAGAGGTCGGTCACCGTTTTCCAAAATAGTACCCTAATGTCTCGAAAATAGTATCCCCGATCAAATTCTGCCCGGTGGCAATGTGAATGACGTTTTCCAGGCTCTACAAACTACGAAGGTGGAAGGAATCATTCTAACTGGCTGGTCCAGATTTTCGCATCGGAAGGTTCGTTGAGTTTCTGACCTTGGTTCAGCTCGAAACTGGAAGAGATGAGAATGAGAGAGAAGAGAACGACTCACGATTCTTCTCAAGGGTTGGGGCTCATGCAAAACTACTCTGATGTCAGCCCCTCTGCGAGTTGCTGCCCGTGTCCATCCCTTCACTCGTTCTCAATCTCCACTATCTACACAACGTCCATGCCACTCCACGAGCATACTCAGTACAAACCAAGGTGAGCATATCTCTTTGATCTTCGATCAATCGATCAATTGATCGTCAACTGTGTGGATTAATGGCAGGCGACGCTGGCGTGTCCCTCGGAGCCGCCACCGGGAATCTTCGCGCCCCGCCCATTCGGCGACGAGCTGTTCTTTCCCGTGCGTGAGAGCATGTTCACTGCTTGCGTATTCCCTGGATCCGATGTATTCCAAGAGGTGAGCAAACATCTGAAAGGTTCTCTAAATTGAGTCTCGTACCAAATCGAAGCTTAAGAGTGCATGCGCAAGTTTTGTTTTCAGTTGGAGAAGTTTCGATTTGTGGAGTGGAAGGCTCATCGCGCGAGCAACTCGAGCAACTCCGTCATTGCAGAGATCAATGGAGAGATTGATCAAGTGCAGAAAAAGGTGCGTGGCGCACGCCTTGTTTCTCGATGGCCTTGTTTTTTCCCAAGAGAAACTCGATGTTCTCGCTTTTTGAATAGCAGAGAGTGGAGGAGAGTGTATCACTAGATGAGGTGGACCAGCAATGCGAGATGAATCCAGAATGGTTGCAGCTGCACCCCATGCTCTCTTCGCTCTTCTTCGACGACTCGGTCGACGAGTTCATCCGCACGCACATCACCAGCGTCCGCGCCATCAAGTTCAATAGCTCACGTTGAGCTCATTATCAACTCATTTTGTACATTATCGAAGATTGTAGGCATAGTCAAGTACTCATAATACCAAAGAACCGCATAACTCACTTACATACGTCAACGTCTACCTTTTCATCGAAAACATCAAATTCGTTGTCATCCAAGTTGTTCTATACAGAACCATCTAGTTTGCTCACTTTTACAAAGTTGAACCGTGTGCTCTCAATCCGAAACGTACGAGTCGTCCCCGCCGAATGATATTGCCAATTTTGAATGTTTCATTTTCTTTGAAATAAATACTTTTCCCTCTCATTCGTGGTGATTTTGTCTGGAGAATGCGTTGATCTCGCTCCTGATACTTCAAATCACTTCTCACCAGTTATCGATCGATCAATCATCAATCATTACAGATCATCATCATGATCAAGGCGATCCTCGTCTTCAACAATCACGGCAAGCCACGCCTTCTCAAGTTTTATCAGCACTATGTCAGTTTGTGTTGCATCTCTTTCTGTTCATTGAAGAGAAAGCGTAGATGGTTAGTCGCTCAAATGGATGCTTGCAGACGGAGGAAGAGCAGCAGCAGATCGTCCGCGAAACTTTCCAACTCGTCAGCAAGCGGGATGACAACGTCTGCAATTTCCTAGAGGTGCGCTCCCCCACATACCGTACTCTCGCCACATCCCAATCGTACACTTTCTCTCTGCAGGGTGGCTCCATGATAGGCGGCAACGATTATCGATTGATTTATAGGCATTATGCAACTTTGTGAGTTTTGTTGATATCAGGGCCGACATATAAAAAAATTGATTCGGAAAATATCATAGTACTACTCACGATCAGATATTTCATCTTCTGCGTTGATTCGAGCGAGAGCGAACTGGGCATCCTCGACTTGATCCAAGTAAATCAATATATTACTGTAAAAACTGGTTGATGGGGAGTGTCATAGAGACTTTGCTGTCGCAGGTGTTCGTCGAGACGCTGGACAGATGCTTCGAGAATGTGTGCGAACTAGATCTCATCTTCCACTATGATAAGGTTGGCGAAATAGAGAGATCTATACTATATATAAAGGAGCTGTTTGTGTGTGTGTTCGTAAAGTTCCACCACTATGAGTGGGGACTTCCCCAGGGGCGCCACTGATAAGTGATAGGTTCTGATAGGTGCCCTCGGAGTATGCGCACACCTCTGCGTTTCCGGTTTGGCGCTAAGTCCCTCCGGCGCCAGACGGGGGGCAGCGGAATTTGGGACAGGAGCGGACTTGGAAATCGGCAAGAGAGAAGGAAAACCGATATTTGTACCCAATTTCAGTGCCCTAGAATGTTCCATTGTTCGTTTCGATAGTACAAGGAGTTTCGCGAATATTCCAGAAAAAACTTCAAAGTACAACTCTAAAAGTGGAACAACTCGAACCCTTGCGACCGCCTCGAGGCGGCGCAGCCCCATCTTGTAGAAATATATCCAAATGAGACATAATCAGGTGCATCACATCTTGGGGGAGCTGGTCATGGGCGGGATGGTGCTGGAGACGAACATGAACGAGATCCTCATGAGGATACAAGAGCAAGAGAAGTTGGAGAAGCAAGAAGTTAGTTTCCCACTCTGCCTACCACGACTCCTCTCACAGTGTTTCGGAGCCTCTTATCTGGGGATAACTCCCAAGTATTTGAGCAGCCTTCTTCACCTCTCCACTATGTCACATCTGCTATTCTAGGCTGGAATCGCGGCGGCTCCAGCGAGAGCCGTATCCGCAGTCAAGAACATGAATCTGCCCCAGCACATCAAGGACATGAAGCTGCCCGATCTGCCCAGTCTCAGTAATTTCAAAAATCCCCTTCTGATTCACCCACCCCAACCTCTCTCCTCTCTCCATACATTCCCATTGCACTAACGCGCTTTCCACGATAGTGTTTATAATTTATTACCTGTTGTGATCATCGTTTGCAAAAAGTTTGACTTCTTTATTGTACATACATTGAAAATAGAATGAATAAAAGTACTTGATCGTATCAAAATGGCACACCCGTAATGTTCATAGTTGAATTTGGTTATCTTGAGATACTTCTGTGAACTAATAGTGAAGCTACTCGAACTTGTGAAACTGTACATTGAGCAGTGGGATGAGGACGGAGGGAGAGAGATTAGCGTAGTGCTAATAGAGTATGGGGAGGGCGTGGTCATCATCGGGCGCAGCTACCGTAGTCTTCTTGTTCTTCCTCACTGGCAGAGCGCCCGGCAGCGCCACCGGCGTCCACTCGATCACTGGCAGCTCCTCCTTCTTCCCTCCTGCACGCTTAGCAAGCTCTGCCAGCAACTTCTCACGATTCTTATCTGTCCCTACAGCTGCTGCAGGACAGGGGGCGAGGTTACGATAGGGGGCGGAGCAGGGAAGGCAGACGCAGGCAATGAGGGACCAGGCGGATCGTCTCCAGCCATCAACTTATCCAGTGCCAGCTGATTGGCTGCCAGCTTTGCTTTCACTTGATCGAGAGACATGGCCTTTTTGCTCTTCTTCGCCTCAGCCGGTAGTTGGGCTTTCCGTGAAGGTGTGGGAGCGGGTGAGAGTGAGAGGGAAGAAGGAGAGGGGGCGAGCGAATACGCCGTGCGTGGGCGGAGAAGATCTTCGTCCGCTTTGTAGAATCTGACTTATGCAGGATGTATTTTTTTAAAGAAAATGTTGGTCTGTTTCTCACTTGAAAGGTTTGGGAGGCGTCTTGTTGCGCATTTTCTTGGTGCCGACGATACGAGTGGTGGCCAGCGAAGCTTGAGATGAAGACTGTAGAGTGATCGATTGATCGATGAGGATCGATGAGGAGGGTCATGATGGAGCAATGGAAAAACTCACGACGCCGCTGACTCCATCCGATGCCGCCCGTCGAGGTGCGCGTTTGATCAGCGGAGAAATTCGGATTCGATCGAGATCTATATCGACTGATCATCATTGGATGAGAGTGGATTGATCACCTGGGCTGGCCTCTTGCCAACATCTGTGCTTGCAGCTCCCGAGTCGTCATGCCTACTGTAAGATGAGCTTGAACAGTTTATCACATGCGAGGATAAAAGCTATGGAAAGATAGTGATGGCTACTTGGAGAGATAGGAAAGAGGGGAATATGGTTGATCTCTGACACAGTTCACCTTTCTTGGGCACTCTCGCAGCAGTCGGATTCCACCTTTCCTCTTCATCTTTGGTGTCTTCGAGCATACTCCTGACATTTAGTACATCAACTACAGTTTAGCTGATTGTGAGCATCTCTTGTCTCCACTGAAAAACAAAGTCCCGATTTTTGCATAGCTGGAACCTCTAGGAGTCTCTTGATTTAATGTTAGTATTTTTCGGAAAACTCTTCGGGAAACAGTGAAGAATTTTTCAACCCATCCGTATTTTTCTCATCATCAGTTTCCGCTCACATCGAAATCGAATGGCTTCCGCTCTGATGCGCCGGTCCTGCCTGCATCCCGCATTTCAGTGCTTTCTGGAAAGACTCTCTCTCTCTCTCTCTCTCTCTCTCTCTCTCTCTCTCTCTCTCTCCTCTCTCTCTCTCTCTCTCCTCCCTTGTCTTTAGCTCCCCCTTTCTTTACTTTCCTCTCTACCCCTCGCGTTGTTCTGTCTACTCGACAGTCTAATCACGTCAAACGGCATTCAGGACATCCCGACTCACTGATCGGTATAGCTGGGTCGACCCATGAAGGTCTGGCGTCCAGACGAGGGGAAGAAGAGACTGGACGAGGAGGTAAATTGGAACGTTTCGATGAACGGACGCTTCCTGCAACTTCGCTTTCTTCATGGTCATGATGGGTGCTTACGTTTGCTCGGAATAGGCATGGGCTCTGAAATCTTGCGGAACGGCTGGGGAACGGGTCGGGGGGATATGCTGCCACCCACGGGCACGATGAAGTCCTCCTCTGCTGGATCTGAACGATGGATATTTTATGGAGGCTCACTTCACATCTCATGTGAAACGGAGGCAATATCAGATAACGTACTGTATCGCGTCCTCTGCGCCTTGACATCGTCATCCAGCATGTCGGTGGACTGATTCGAATGGTTTCGCGTTGTTCAGCTATCATCTCAATTTCAAAGGGTGAAAGAGTTACCTGCACAGGCTTGGGCGGGGCGTCTGACTTGGTCTCTTTCGGCCAGCCCGTTGGGGGACGCGGTGCAGATCTGAGTAGAGCGGAATTGAAAGATGTCAGAATCGTTTGAAAGATGGGTTGACTGAGTAATTCAGCTGAAAGAATGGATAAAAAGGATGAGAGGAATGGATGAAACTTTGTGATGAATGAAGGTGAACGAACCGCCGGCTGACGATGGTCTCGACCGATTGTCGACGTCGAGCTCGCGACGCAACGTCTGATAACCAAAAATGTATGACTTATGGACACCCCACTCACCGAAGTCAGCATGTCGAGCATCTCTTGTCGGCACCCGTTGTCTTGTTGAGAGTTTTCGACGGGGCGCAGGGGAGCTGAACACAGAGAGATGAATGTGAAGCATCGAAGAGCAACTGACCCGAAGTCGGCACTGGTCACTACTCCATACGGGTCACTATCAACATTTTTCTTCTTCTTCGAGAAGACAGAGCCCATTTGAGAAAAGTGAGGTGGAAAGTGAAAGAAAGAATTCTTGGGCAGTTATCGATCGAGACGTCAGAGGAATGGAAAGGACGAGAGCCTCGACTCGGAGCTATCCTCTCCTATGAAGATGAGTCATGCTGAGGATGAATGAACGAGTCCTCTACAGATACGCATCTTCAAACAGTTATGCACGAACTTTTCTCGTTGCTGAGAGAAAAAGAAAAAATTACATGATGAAAAAAAGAATAAAATCTATCGAAAGTTTCTACAGCTACAGGAAAGTTTGTATAATTGAAATGAAAATGAACACGAAACAACGAGTCTGATGGAAATCCACGAAACACTTCCGGGCAGATCACCGATGTGAGAGAAGACCCGATCGCTGGCTTGTCATTTTTCCTAACACGATTGGCCACTTTTATTGTCAGAAGTCCAGTGCTGGGAAAACAGTGGCTTGTGGCAGAACGTTCTCGCGAACAACGGCGTGCATTCTCATTCGGATTCTCATTCGGATTTGTAGATTCGCTAGGTTTAACTCTGTATCAAACACAAAAAGAGACTCACCCGTCTTCGTAATTGCTATTGAGGAGAAGGCTGAACTGTGAACCCCACGAGGAGAGTGGACTGCCTGCAAGACGTGCGTGTTCAACGTTATCATGTGTTGCGGATGAAAAAAGAAAAAGAACAAGAACGAAGAAAACTCGAAAACTATGACAAGCAGTTCCGTGTGCTCTTCTCGACAGTGACTTCCAGTGGGCTGAAAACTGTATCGAAACTGACATGCTCGGTCATGCTGGGAGCGTCCGTTGCCCATCCGTCGTCGTCCGTCGTCCGTCCGTCACTCTCCACGTGGCGTCAGAACATGCTGAGAACCTGGGATACGCGACTTCCGCGAGTATCCAACGACAGTGAAGATAGATAGAGAAGCCTCGTGATATCTCCACTCGCTCAAGACGTCAGACTCACCCTCCATCTCTTCTCTTTCTATTCTTCTCTCTTGTGGAAGTGGCTCATTTTCCTATGGAAACGACGAATTACCAACCCACACTCTACCACCTCCAGCTCGTTTCCTTCTTTCTTGGAAATGATAGAGCCTGTTTTAGGAAAACAGCGGAAGAGAAATGTGCCCAAACGTGCGTTTTTGGTTTGATGTGAACGAACTGTTCACGTGTGAGGATTGACTGTCGTCTGCAGAGTAAAGAACTGAATTCACTCAAATTTCAACTTCCGCCCCCTGAACATTGCCCAGATGGTAAACTCGTTCTCTGACAAGTACACAACTCAGCCTGAATCGGGCAGGCAAAATGCAGGTCAATTGAAGGCAGGATGCATGCATGCAATTCACCTGCTGCATGCATGCACCCTAGCTGCATGCATGTTGCATGCATGCCATCGACCTGCAATCTGCCTGCATTTGACCTGCTGCATGCCTTTCATCGCACATGCAGGTTGCAGGTGACAGGCAGATTGCAGGCTCGAATTGCATGCATGCAACAGGTAGATTGCAGGCCTGCAGCAGGTGGCATGCGGATTGCATGCAACTTGCCTTCAATATGCCTGGATTTTCCCTGCCCGATTTAGGCTGAGCAATGTACTGCCAGTGGAAATGTCTTATAGGAAAACATCCGGAAAGCTTCGAAACACAACAAGTGCATGAAAATCAAGTTATCTGAGACACTGTGTCATGAAGCTTCGAAACTCGAGTTTCAATTGTCGAACACTACTCTCTACTTCAAAGATTTCATCATGGTTTTTCGACTTCCCACGTCAGAATTCACAGCTACACAGATGGTTCTGAAGGAACAAACTCTTCTGTTGCGTTGAACTGAAAACCTCTTTTACTCCAGAGAGATGTGTCCGGTTTCACGGCAGTTTGAGTTTTCCATTTTCTCTTTTCAAGCTTCATTCAACTTTTCTCCGTTTCTTTTCTCTTTCATCTCTACTGTTCACAAAGGGTGGCCCCTCTTGAGTATAAATATTGATGCGGTAGCCATTACCGTTCACAATCCCTCAAACAGTTACCACAGAATACTTTCCGGGGTTTCTTTTCTGGGATTCGGGAGTGTGTGATCGTACATATGAAAACCTAACAAGATGCCAAATCACTGAAATACACCAGTTCTCATCGATGTTCTCTTTAGTATAAACAAGTGTTGTTTTCATAGCTGCACAATGGACAGTTTTCAACGCTGAGAAACATCCTGTTTTCATTCACAAATGGCGCACGCGGCTATTCTCATTCTTCTCTGCTCTGGAAGCGTCCACGCTGACTTCTGGCTCGACATATGGGAGTGGATAGATCGGCCCCTGCGACCCGTACCTGGCAAACCCTTGCCAGATGATATCGATTCTGGCTCTGCCATGGGTTCGTCGCGTCTCTAGCCATGGATCGAATGCGATTGAATGCAGGATACGCATCTTATGGGCTGCAATGAGACTCGACAGGTTGGGAGATTCAAGAACCTGAGTACAAGTGAAAACAAACTTTGTATAGCTGGAGCTAATGGCGACAGCCGCGGAGAAGCGGAAAGCTGCGTGGATCGCGAAGTCGCACACGACTCCGCCCCCCCGCATCAGAGCGAGGCGGATATTCTCATCTACGGCAACACTACCTACGAGGTCTGCGCATCCGAGCAGTGATAAATGAGGAATATCTGACAGGAAAACCCGCCTTCGTTTTTCTACAAGAACCGTTCAAGATCGAGCGACACAATAGAGCGGAATATGTGCAGTTGACGACGAGGAACGAGGAAGGCGAGAATCTGAGCGATTGGGGCGATTGATTGATGGGAGTTGATGGCAGGAGTGACGCCCGTGACGAAGCCCGTCGCCGACTTCCTCGCCATGCTCAGATACGCACGTTTGATCGCCGAGAATGAGCAAGTCAACGCAGTGCGAAAAAGAAGTGTGCACAACTCGAATACTTCGGCCACCAACGCTCCGAAAATGCGGGATAGAGCGGGTTGGTTCCGAGCTTCATCCAGGATGGTGTGATCCAATTGACTGCAGAGAGAGTTCAATAGGGACGTGGCACAAATTCTACGTCTCGATCGTCCAGGATGGTCAGTTCTTCAATTCAATTTGGATATTGGTAGAAGACTTCAACCATACACTCACTGGTTGAGAAGGGGGGTTGTCCTCAATGCGAATAACTCATTCTATGATAAATTCGAGAATTCCGTTCTCATTCTCTCTGGAAAATTGTCCCACGGTAGAAACATGGATTCCCCAGCCTGGAAACGAGCTAAGATTATCATGATGTTTTTGCCTCATTCCCATGGATGGGAACATGGATGCGCGTCGACCCCACCCATCCATGGGAAATTTATGATTCTTGGCTGGGAATCGAGTTTTGGCAAGTTGCCAAGTCCTTTCCCAGGCTAAAATTATGCTTCGATTTCCGCATTGAATTTTCTTCGATGCTCTTTATTTTTTGTCATACAGCGATCGCGTGTTCATTTCGTTTTTATTCAAGCTGGGACAACAACGAATCAACAAGGACTGAACAAGGATGGAAAATGTGAATGAACTAATATGCAAAGAAAACAACAATCTCATCATAACTTCATCTCCACGGATCTCCAAAAATCACTCCATCCCTGCCGACGCTGATAGCTTTTTTCCTCTCGCAGCAAAAGCGAGCCTCTCCTGCTAACGATGCATCGTCGCTGATCGGCGATTCTGTAATAATTCGATCACAATCATCGATGCTCATTTTCTCGGGCAGTTTCATTTATCAATATCTGAACAAAATAAACCGTGTAGCTCCCATAGTCTATTTCCCGGACATGGACGATTTATTTTTGTCCAAAAATTGATAACTGTAACTTCCCATTTTCTCAGCTATTTTGGAAGAGTACTGTAGTTTATTACTGTAGAGCCGTAGAGTGCAGACCGTTAATAATAACAATGTACAGTACATGCACTGCATTGAATGGAGCGATCGCAAAGTGTTTTGTTATTTTTCTTGTTTCGCCAGTTTTCGCCTTCAAAAATCGCTTCCGTATTTGATTTCATACTTTTTGAATCTGATTCACGACACAAAATGTTAGATCCATAAAACTATAATCTCAGGTAAGCAACCCTTCTCGTGATGGACTACGTGAGCGTCTTACATTGTTGTTGATTCGAAAGGTTCAGTCTCATCTCTTTTCTACCTTTTGAAAATCTTTCCGGTTCAATCTATTTCCACATGTCTACTTTTTCACGAAAGTTGTTCTTTTATCGTATGAGCTTTTTCTCACCATTTCACATTATTTCATCGAACAATGCTCGATGAAGGTAGTGTGAAACAACATGAACGTTCATTCATTCATATGAAAAACAACTCAACTGCTCGAAAATGCAAAGAACTAGTGAGAGACAAGACTTACTTTCTAACAGCCATTTCAGATGCGACGACTAGGCGGACGAGACGATGGCGCGTGAGCGCTCGCGCTGCTGACAAAAGTTCGTTCTGATTTTACCTTGCTAACTTTCAATTTCGAGAATGAGAAAAGATATGTGAGATTCTAATTATATTCTTCCTCTTCCCTTTTTTAGCATAGACATTCTGTTTTATATTTAGGGTAGTTTCATCAGTTTGTAAACATTATTTTTCAATTAGGCTCTGTTTGTTTTTGAATGAATTTGAAGAAACACAGTGTTGAAAATGGGCAATGTGGGAAACAAGACTTACTTGTCAAACAGCAACTTCAGACCGCCACGCCCAGGCGATTGAGGGACGGCGCGGCGTATCGACGTTTCCGCTGCTGCGAAAAAGTTTGTTCTGATTTTACCTTGTTTTCTTTCAGTGTGTTTGTAGTGTGGAGATTCTCCCAAGGAGAGGATGGAATCTCGTATTTGAAAACAATGGCTCTTATACTTGTTTGTCGGACGACGATTGCAAAATCGAACGCAATGGAGATAGAAAATTTGCCTGACTCAAATGCATGATTGGTTTGAGAAATGGGAATTTCCAAATCAAATTCTGCAGATCTCGAATCTTTCCTACACTCCCTACACTACGCAAAAATTCACCGAATAAATTTTTCGAAGATTTCACATTTCGAATGATTTATAAGACTTACGTAGTATTGCAGCTTCAAGCTGCCAGCTTGCGCACTCTTCGTCGACGAAGCTTGGCGGCTGCAGCAGAGCAGCGCGCTCTGCCGGGCTGAATCTTCAGCCTTTGTGAGTCAGTTTACAATCTTCAAGAGTTCGGAACGGTGCATTCTTCGTCCAGTTCGAAAAAATCGTACTGAACATGATCGAGAGGAAAAAGGATCATGTTTCATCGTCGAAAACTCCTCAAAAATGCTTCGTGCTTTCATTGTGATTTTCTTTGATCTCAGAAAGTCAATGCTACTGGGTAGGAAATCTTCTAAAGTTTGAAATGTGCTTTTTCTTCTGCGTTCTCTGACGGTTCAGAACGATAATCCTTCATTGTCAGAGTAAAAAGTTCCCCATACTCGCTTTTCTCTTCAGCCAGCACGTGCCCATCATGGAGTCCATATGGCCCGGGAGGCATCGAGGTAGAGAAGATGAAGCTGTAATCTATGTGAGTCAGTTGTCATCTTTCACTGAGTCAGCATATCTCAATCATTTGCGCCTCGCGGGGCCCAGAACTTAATGCAAATTATCAAGTGAATGTAGGAGTCCAGTTCAGGGTGGCGAAAATCGATATCGATAGCCGATAATCGGTGCTATAACAATCATACTGTTAAAAAGTCAGACAGTCTGACAACAGACTGAGACTGATAATCGGTTTTCCTTTTGAAGGCTTGTCAGAATCAGTATCAGTTTTCGCCATCGTGTTTCAGCTACCCCTATTCACGACTCTCATTTTTTCTATTAACTGAAAAATCTGTTGATCTCACACTTGCTTGCAGTGGCTATCTTCCCTCTCGCCCCGCGACTCCCCGCCCTTCGCCGATACGAGCATCCGGCGAGCATCTGAATAGTGCTTTTTGTTTCTCCGTTTGATTTGTCGTTCGATTCGTTTTTCTTTTCGCATAAAGTCCGCTTTCGGAGTTCACCTCGCAAGACACAAATTCAGCATACAATCTTGTTCTGAACGGCCGAGTGCGGTTCTGCAATGGTGAAATCGTTATTTGACACGAATCTACGATACAGATGGCGATTGGATGAACGAGCGAGTTAAAAAACGAACAAAAGAAAAATTGCAACATCTCAGGTGCGATCGATATGCTAGCGTCCTCTTGTTCCCAGCATAGAAACATCCATGTTTCTAGGCTGGGAAAAGCAAAAGGCGGCAGTTCAAACCGAAAACAGCTTCCCATGATTCCACCATGGGACTGTGCATGTTTCCAGCATGGGAACTGAGTCTGCTCTCATCCATGAGGGCTACCTTTCCCATCCAAGTTTTCAGCCTGGGAGTGGCTCAGTCATGTTTCTACCGTGGGGACATTTTCCAGAGCTGGGCTCTGTAGTCAAACTAATCGAGACTGGAGGGAGCAAACGCAGAGGGAGCTCAGAATGAGCAGTCTGGATCAGGACAGCGTGCGACAAGGACATCACCCCTACGTGCTCGCGGACGGCCGACATTGTTCACGACAAAATCGTCACTTCCACCTTGAACGCGTAACACTCTCACACACTTCAATATTCGTCGTGATTCAAAAGAGAAACTGTACAAGTTCTACTGAACCTATACATTGCAGAGACTTTGGAGTGATTCCAAACTGGCAAAGAATAAAATTAGAGATGCCTCACATCCCAGGCAAGCATAGGTGAGCGAATCGAGATAAACATGTTGATTTACGAGCATGATGGACGGAAAAAGTTGGATGAGTGGGTAAAGTTGTCGCATTGCAGGCAGATGCCGATCGAGTGGATGGCGCCGAACGGCGTCGCTCTGCTGAGACCCGAGCAGATCATCTGCCACAAGAATCGATTGTGGCGCCAGGTGCAACTGCTTGCTCATTTCGTGTGATGATTGATTGGACGAGTACTTCTTTATTCGATCAGAAACTATTTCGTCCAACCCTCCTAATTGTGAGCAGCTGTTACAAAGCAGATATGGCATCTCCGGGATGAGAGGAAAAAAGGGCGATATCTGGTAGATCAATTCTTCGACGAATCGCTGCTCCTTCTCGGCCAGATCATGAGACTGCGATCACCCGGTTTGCTGATGAGAGACACTGCAACTTAGAACAAGTATCTTCCAGGAATTTCGCTCTGCTCGCAAGATCATTTGCACGAGTGCCCAGTGAAAATAGAACAGGTGAGCCAGCAACTCTGGTTTCTTTCCGGCAGGGGAAAACAAGAATAATGTAGGTATTCCCACCCGGCTGTCCGGAGAAAGCGGAAACGCGGGCTCTTCTGGCGGATGCCACCGGATTCTGGAAGACTGATCGGAACATCTGGGAGATGTGATCGGCATCACGACTGACAGACCATACTTCTCCTGGAAACATTGAATAAAAATGAACAACCATTGTGTGTACAACCTGAACGGTTTCTAATGGCCTGCAAGTTGACATAGAACGACAGAGAAAAGTATGTGCGGAGCCTCGAAAGCGGAAGACCCCTCAAATGTTTGCTTTCTCATGAATATTACGATGGTGGCGAGCGCGACGATGGAAACGTTCGCTCTGCCCTTCGGACGCATCCGCCGCGAGCGATACGATTCCACCATCAACTGGGCTGCTTGAGTAGCAACTGATGGTCTTGGAACGTTTGATCGCATCATCCATACTTGACATGCAAACAAATGAAGTCTCTTGATCTTCGAAAGTCGTCTCAACTCCTCGCAGTCTCTCCCTTCTCCACTCTCTCCTTCTCTCCTCCTCTCGCAATCTCTCTCCCTCGCTCACCGTAAACGGCTCGATGTAGACACAGGTATGCATAGGTAGACGTGCCATTTCTTTTGATTCTGCGCGATCGAGAGAGGGTGAGAGATTTGTGATGCCAACTGATTCCGGTTTGCTCTCATACTGCGGCATGAAGGTGCAACTTTTGCTTATGCTTCCCCCCTCTCTCTCTCTCTCTCTCTCTCTCTCTCTCTCTCTCTCTCTCTCTCTTCACTGACTTCTCGTCATTCTCGACAGTTTCAAGCACCTTCGCTTTTGTTTCTCTGACCACTTTGCCTGCTGAACGCCTCAGTCTACTGTTACTCTTTCTGCCTTGTCATTCTATGACGGATGAGATGAGTGGGTGAACTGTGATGGACGTGGATGGTCATCGATTCCAGATGGAAAGAGCAGCTTGAAATGTCACAATCAATTTCCGATGCTTGCTTGATTAGCAGTGAAGATGAAGAATATTTCGAGAGTGAGTAGGGGGGGGAGGAGGAGCCAGCCACTCCCTTCATGAAAAGCACTCCATCTCACCTGAAAATGAACACGCTTTGAAGTTTGCGCGAGTTTGCACTGCTTATTGTTTTTTTCGTTTCATCGAGTAGGAGAAAAGAGCTTTTTGATTCGGGCGAGGGGCGGATCAGAGGTAGATCGTGAATGAATATGATAGGCGTTTGTGCTGTTCAACGGATGATGAACGACGTCATGCGGTAAGTTCATCCAGGGTGGAGGGATGGGATGGGAGAGCAGTTCTCCTTTTGTATCGTGTATTGTGGTCGAGGTACTCGATGAGGAGAGAGAAAGAGGAGGAGGAGCGAGAGAGAGAGAGATAGAGAGAAGGGGGGGGGGTGAAACTCGGCAGAAAGGAGAGAGGGAGCGAACACTTGACACAAGCAGCAGAATATCGCGCCCCCCTACTGCTTCACAGAAACTAACGGAAAATTCTGGAGAGCTGAAATCTTCATTTTCGATGTATTGCTTCACTAAACTTGCCCTCACGGTCGCACCGTCGTCCTGAGAAGAATTGCAAACGAACAGCTCCGGCTCGATTTGTGTACTCGTTTTTGCCTTCGTCGAAGAGGTCACTCTCGCCCTCCTCCATGAGGAGTTCCCTCTGAAGTTGGATGCGATTGCCCCTACGTTTCTCCCATTTTCATCTCTCTCTCTCTCTCTCTACTTCGTTTTACTCTTTTTCTCTCTTCGACCTTGGGCAATTCTCCGCTCTTCTTGCATCTTCCCTCTAGACGGTTTCGACTTTGGTACGAACATCCCGTGCGTGCAATTTCTTGTGTTTTTGAATTTTGAGTACGTGATTCGTGAGCTCTGCCTCTTGTTGGTCTGAAAGACCAAGAATATGTGAAAAGAATGACTGATTCGATGAATAGGATCGAGTTGCTGCTATTGATATGCGAGAGATTTGCCCGATGCTCTGTTCCTTTTCGGATTTGCTTGATCCGAGAGGATTGAGAGAGGCTGTCGAACTCCTTCTCTCCATCCTCTCACCTCCTCTCTTCCACTCTCTCTACCTCTCCTCCCACTATCTTCACCCACTCAGCCATGCACGATTTGTCTCTGTACGCGCACAGAACTTTTTTGGCGTGAATTGCTTTAGCATCAGCGAGGACTTCCAGCCTCCTTTGCTATTATCCACTTCCGTACAGTAAACAACCGGATACATGCAGAGGATCAGCTCATAACACACATCATACTCATACATACTCTCATCTTTGGAGTATCCTGATTGTGTTTATTCGAATATCACTGCACAAAACTGAGAAAGCACGTAAAAGATATGGCCTATGAGAACTGTTGACCGTTCTCCCTCCACCGATTGAATAGGTACGTTCGACATCATTTTTTTCCTCTCTTAGAGGTCTCACGAAATTCTGACTTACACAGCTGTCGCGTGTTGAGATTTTTGAGTAGGGAATGCAGCAAGCGGAGGTGAGATGAAAGAGAGAGAGAGGAAAAGAGAGAGGTAGTGGGAGGCATGAACGAAGTCATCGAGTTCCGGTGTGCAACGGAATCAAGTCTCAGGAAAGAGTATCTGCGTGTTTTGATGTCACTCTTTTCACGCTCACCATTTGTTTTACTGTTCCTCTCATTATTCTCCTGGTTCAATGATCGTGCTGGACTGAACAGCGACAATGATTCCCACTCTTTTTCCTCTTTTTCTCACCGCTCCATCTCCAAGGTGATATAATCATATTCGACATGATTTAGTGGGAATAGTTTGTTGTGAGGAGGGCGTGGATGAGAGAGGGAGAGAGAGGAGGAGTGGATGAGAGAGGGAGAGAGAGGAGGAGTGGATGAGAGAGGGAGAGAGAGGAGGAGTGGATGAGAGAGGGAGAGAGAGGAGGAGTGGATGAGAGAGGGAGAGAGAGGAGGAGTGGATGAGAGAGGGAGAGAGAGGAGGAGTGGATGATCGGGGGCGACTTCCGCTGGCAGGAGAGGGTGGATAGCGTGCGGGTCTGGCAACACTTCCGCGACTCTTCTCTACTTGTTTTGCATGATAGTGACTCACTCTCTCGCATGCTCAGCACTCCCATCTAAGCTCTCATTCTTCGACTCTCTCATCAGCAGCAAAAAGTCTCAAAAAGCACAGCTTCACATCTGGCTCATTTCCTGCCCAGTCCAAAAACACTGGAAGAAAAAGAATGAGAGTAAACGCTACGCCTCCACCTTCTTTCTCTTCTCTCACTTCCATTTACTTTTGATTTCTGCCCAGTCATGCTCCATAAGTTTTCTCTCGTTCGGGTTTCGGAACACTTGCGAGGGTTGAAAATAGCACGCTTGAGAAGAGAGAACCATGCGTTGGATAAGTGCGAGAGAGGAGAGAGAGGGAACACGCTGTATCTTTCACTCTCTCACCTCTCTTCCTCTCCCCCAACTTCTCCCGGGGCTTCTCTTTCTTGCCGATTGACGTCGAGTCCTCCTATTCTCTTCTGCTTTTATGATGCGTGCTGATATGAGTCTCGTCTCACTTCTCAGCTGTCCCCAATACTCCCTGCTTTTTATGTTCGTGTCAGAGAGGTTCCTAACTTCAAGAAGTGATACAGAATAGGAATTGGATGATTCACGGCGGAAACCAACGCACTCCTTCAACTTCTCCACAAACTTCGCTCCGTCTTGTTTGTGTTTTTGTCGCTTCTCCTCACCGCACGTTCGTTCAATCACTTCGGGGCCTCTCTGCGTTCTCTCTTCTCTATTCCTTCACTTCTCCCCTTCGAGTCTCGTTCTCTGCCACATATTTACAGCGCGAAGTTGACGGGGAGGGGGAGGGAAAAGAGATGCCTCCACTCAAATGCAGAACAAACGTTGTCACTCGTGTCATTGTCTCCACGTCGTTCTGTCGAATGTCAGCGAAGTCCTAATGACCTGCACTGTCCACCTCTTCGGCATTCTCCCCTATCTTTTCTCAATTTCTCTTTCCATTTCGTAGAGAATTTCCCAGTTTAGTTGTGTGTCTCTAAATGCCTCTCCAAATATTTGACATTCATATTTGTCGTCATGTCAGTGCGTTTTTCGCTTACTTTTTTGATACTTCCACCTGTTACACTCTCATTTCTTTCTCGGATAGTCTGGATTCATTTTCTGCAGATTTTGAAGAGAGTCATCATGTTGCTGTGAGAGATTGAGAAGGAATGAATATTGTTGGCAGTCTCGCTCCCCTTCCAAGCTGCTCCAGGCCGCTGCCATGACCCCTTTCTGTTCTAATGGACGTTCCTTCACTACTCTCATCGCCTACCCTCTCTCACTCTGCCATGCTATTCTCTTCAGGAGGCCCAAATTGAACGACCCACACAGGGACAACGACGGCGACGTCCACTTTCTTCTTTGCATACAGCATGGCTCTCCCTATACTCTTGTTGTTTCTCTCTCTCTCTCTCTCTCTCTCTCTCTCTCTCTCTCTCTCTCTTTCTCTCTCTCTCTCTCGCACCCCTTCAACTCAGTATTTCGTGTTCCAAGATAAGTGAAACAGAACTTCTTGCCTAATACTCTTTTCCTCCGCACAGGCGTGGAGCTAATTTCCAAACTGATGGATTCACTGGTTCGACTCTCTATTTTTTTACAAGACCTTTTCGAATTCACCAGAGAAGAGTCCCGCACAGGCCACCCTTGGGGTTCATCTTCTCCGATCGCCTCATGAACTTGTACACAAAACTAAAATATGCCATCGTCTGTCTCTAAAGATTCATGTTGCCCTTGGAAACACCTAGAGGACTTCCTTCTCTCGACTCTTTTCGAGTCTTGAATGCTTTTCATCCTCCGTTCCGTTCTGCGCTCTCTCTCCTCTCTCCAACTTCTCGCCCTCTCACTCATTCCATCTGTCTCGCTCAAAAAAGAGCTGGAGGCAAGAGTTGGCAACTTGACGAGTGGTTGAGTGCGTCATTTCACCCGAAGCCTTTGCATGCTTTCCTCGAGTCTTCACTCTCCCTCTCTGATCCCTCCCTCCGATCGATCTCCCTCTTCCATAATTTCATAACCAAATTCGAAAATAAGAGATGACTCGACTCCTTTTTTCAATACAGTCCGCGTCATAAATATGGCGCCACCCCCTTTTCCACAATTTTCTGGAGAACCATGGATCTGCCTATGTTTTTGCACTAGAAAGTAGTTCAGTACCGCAATAGATTACGTTCCACAGATTTTGGTGTCCGAGAACCAAGAATGAGGTTTTTTACAATAATTTTTCCATTTTGAGACTGCGTCATAAATATGGCGCCACCCCCAGAATCGTAAGACAGGGATGTCCCCGTCGTACTGGTGTTTCTGATTCGACAACAGCATTCTTCGTTATCACCGAAAACACCATTTCACATCGACAAAATTATTTTGGAACAGATTTGACATCCAAAACTACCCCTGGCTGTGACAATTCCGTATCTGAGAACTTCAGCTGCCCTCAACTACTTCTTCTCTGCTTTCGCTATGGACACCAGGGTGTTTTCTGAATTCTGACAAAATTCCGATTATGGTTTCATGTTTCTTGGGTAATCACTTCGGCTCGCTTGGCTGTGAGCCTCTTTTTGTGCAAAGGGTTCACATGTCGGGTAGAGTGTTTCTGCTGTATAGTGATGAATTGGCCACTATCAAAGCATTTCTCAACCACTTTGGTAATGTAAAATTGCTGACAACTGCTACCACATCTAAAATATAGGCGAAGACGCTCAAGAAGCGCAGCTAAAATTGCCCACCACAACCGCCAAATCTTCAAGGAACCCACAGTGAAACCTACCGGAGAAGAGATGTTTGATTCTGCTGCAGGGTTGGCCAAGGATTGCAGAGACCTATTTGTAAAATCGAATCCGCATTTGATCGATGAGAAAACCTACTTTGGATTGTATGAAACCATGACATCAATCTTTGGTATCAGTTATCATTTTTTCGATTTTTTCGGGATTGAAAAGTCGTTTTCGAGCCCGTTCGAGGGCTATGGAACTGCGGTCTTCAAGTGTCTTTGCTAATATTCCGGTTGCGGTAGCAATTCTCAATATTTTTGAAAACCCAAGGTGAATCAGAAAAGCATCAGTAGTCTCAAATTCATAACGTTCCAGCAGAAACACTCTTCCCGGCATGTGCACCACTTCAATGAAAAAGGGTCACAGCCAAGCGAGCCCAAGTGATTGCCGGAGAAACATGAATACTTATTAAAAATTTTGTCAGCATTCAGAAAATACCCTGGTTTGCACAACCGGAGCTTGAGGGGAGCAGTTGAGGGCAGCTGAAGACCTCGGATACGGAATCGTCACGGCCAGGGGTTGTTTTGGTCCTCAAATCTGTTC
>CAVOJK010000410.1:0-22671 GCA_963695495.1 Hololepta plana | reverse complement strand
TGAGAAGGAGTGTGTGGAGAATGCACTGGCGATGAACGAGAGTCTGTTCAGAGGACGCCAGATTAAGGTGAGAGAAATTTGATGGAAATATGCTAATTAACCGATGTGTTTCATCTAGTTTTCTGCTTTGATTTGCATATAGTCTCCTATTTCATCTATTTCATCATCACCTCCTACCTCCACCACCACCACCACTTTCAGGTGCTGGCCAAGCGTACGAACAAGCCCGGGTTCGCCTCTGTCACCTATCGTCCGCCGTTCCGCGGTGGGCGCGGCCGGGGCCGTGGTGGATTCCGCGGTTTCCGCGGTCGACCTCGTGGACGCGGCCGCCGTCCCGGCTACTCGCCCTACTAGAGAGACGGGTCGGAGGAGTTGGAGGGCGACTACAACGACGACTCGATGTGCTGGAGCACCGCGACCATCATCATCAAGACCAGCACCGTCAGCTGCTAGATGATCTATTCCAGCATCATCGTCGTCCCCATCGCCCTCCCTCCATCCATCCCATCTCCATTATGTATTGTTCGTTGCCGTTTTCTCTGCTTCCTTTCACGTATTTACACCGTTGCCGCTGTTTCTCCATGTTATAACTATTATTCTTATTCTTATTCTTCTTATTACCCCTCCCCTTCCATCATTCATCCCCCCATTCAACCCAACACCCCTGTCACTCCTCTCTCTCTTGGTAATAAAATTATTGAAACATTCATCTGGGCGCCGCGTAGCCTATCAGTAGCGTTATTACTATCATTATCCCCTCCGGCCCCTCCCTGTCCCTTTAATAACACTTTGCCACACTCTATATCTTTGTCCCTTCCTCCTCCATCTTTTCGTTGTTACCCTCCTCCTCCCCTCCATCTCTCACTCTCTCTCCATCTGTCTGGATCGTGTGTGTTCACTTCCACTAAATTATATTAGAATCACCATCTTTTTCATACTTCTCTTCTTCTTCCACTCATAACACTCTCTGATTCCATCCAACAGATTACTATTATCATCATTACCCCAGTAGCACCACATTCTCTCTCTTTTTCTCCTACAAACAACAACAGAAAGAGTGGCAAAGTGACAATTGACCATTTCACGTCATCCCCTTCTATACAATCTTCCTTTAACCATTCAACCATTAAACCTATCGTTTTCAACACACACACTCCCCTATCCTTATCCATCAGCCCAACTTCACCCAATCCAATCAAAACACCGGCCTTCTCGGCTGTATTTTACGATTTAGTAACATATTCGAGTGGTATCTCTCTCTTTCTCCTTCTTTTGCCCCTTTCGCCGTCTGTTAACTCGCGACTCCCTCAAAGTGTTGTCTTCTTCCTCCTTTTCCTCTACCATCTTTCTCCATTTTCACCATCACACAATCACCACAACCGTCTATCATATTCAAAACAGACACACACAAAAATACGTGAACAAACAAACACACATTAACATGTGTGTCTGAGTAGACCGTGGACACCGGATTAAATGGTGAAACAGAGTTGGTTGAGAAGCAATATGTATGTTATAAAAGAGGTCAATTGTCCATTAATTACTGTCAATCTGAATATGCACGGAGTGAACACAGTCCGTCATTAGCGCGTATGGAGCGGAACTCGGACTACGCGCGCCAGGCGTACTGGGAACAGCGCTTCGGCGCCGAGGCCCACTTTGAGTGGCTCGACAGCGTGCACATCTTTGAGGTTGGTAAGATGGGCAGATGCTAATTAGCATATTCCATACAGCCTAATTAGCATAAACCCGCATGTTACTGTATATGCAAATCGCGTGCAGGCGCAGCTCGCGAAGCGGCTGGCGGGCATCTCGGCCGACTGCGTCGAGCTGCTGCACGTCGGCTGCGGCACGAGCCAGCTGAGCGACTTGCTGGTGCAGATGATCGAGTCGGCCGACAAGTCGGACAAGCCGAAGAAGTGCAAGGTCACCAACATCGACTACTCGGACACGCTGATACAGAGGAAGAGGTGTGTGTGTGGGAAGTGTGAGCGTAACATAATAACAATCAATATTCATTTCAATTAGCATAAACTAGTTTAGCTCGATCAACACTAATTCGCTTGAGTACATTGGTTTGCATATAACACACGAATCACCGCCTACAGACTCGAAGTGCCCGACCAGCGCTGGCTGTGCGCCGACATGACGGACATGAACGAGTTGTACAACGAGTCGTTCGACGTCGTCATCGAGAAGGCCACGCTCGACGTGCTCTACGTCAACGACAAGGTGCGCGGAATATTTGCATATAACATAACAGGGGATTTGCTAAACACTTGGAAGGATTAGCATATAGCCGGGAGGGATTTGAATATATAACAATTTCTGCAGTCTACGTGGACAGTGAACGAGCAGACAGCGGAAAAGATGGACAAAGTGTTGAGTGAGGTGTACAGAGTGCTGAGACCGGGAGGAATGTTCATATCGGTGAGAGGGGGGAGAGAGATGAACTGTATGTTATATGCAAATCACCATTCCGCTATATTCAAATACACAAGTTATATGCAAATCCCGTGCCTTCAGTTGACCTGGGCCCAGCCGCACTTCCGCCTGCCCTACCTGCTGCGCAGACCAGAGCGCTGGTCGGTGGAGGTGGGAGAGATTTGCATATACTTTGAGTAGAGTTGACTGATTTGAATATAACAGTCTGATTTGAATATAACAGTCTGATTTGCATATAGCAACCGGATTTGCATATAACCCTCAGGTGGACGAGATCGGTGTCGATTTCCACTTCTACATGTACACGATGAAGAAGAACGAGGGGGGAAACATCGACGCGAAACTGGCCGAGAAGATGAAAATTACAAACATCACAGATCAACTACGGGATATCGATGAGAGCGGGAAACAGGAGAACGAATAAATACGCTGATTGATTGATTTGATTGATTGATTGATTGATTGACACTGATTGATTGATTGATTGATTGACACTGATTGATTTGCAAATAGCACCGATTGATTTGCATATAACACGGGATTATGGTTATCGCTTCATCCCTCCTCTCTCTTAGCTTGTCTTTTGACCCGATTTTGACCTGAACACTTGATTATTGCCTGATGCTCCCGTCTGCTCCCTTCCCGCCTCATGTTTAACCCTGTAGCCCCAGGGCAACTGATACTATCGCCCCTATATAAACTCGAGCACATCGCTTCATCCTCCCCTCCTCCTCTTCATTCTTCTCCATTCGTCCTGACCTACGCGTCCCCACCCTCTTCTTCACTATCTTCTCCTACATTCTCCTCTCCATTCACCCACGCTGATTCAATGTTTCTGCTTGATAAGTGGTGAAAACAATTTGAATATGATCGTGATGATTTGCATATAGCAGCATTGTCAGGCTACCCGTTGCGCCTATGAATACGATTCGTACACAGTCATTCCATGTGTCTTTGTACCCTAATTGATCGAGTTGATTTGAATGCAGCCAGATGATTTGCATATCGCTCCATCGTCGGTTATCACAATCACTGATATTGTTGATGTTATCCACAGTACGATATAATTACAATTAACAGCAAGACATCTGTGAACCAAACTTCTCCAAATCATGTTATCACCATGGTTCACCGAGTGGAAACTCCAAGCCGATAGTTTAACGTCGGTTGATTCCGTTTCTACTGGATTCCCATCTGTTCCTACCTTCCTTTCCCGTGTTCTATCACAAATTGCTATTGATCTGATCATTCTCGTTGCCTCTCACTCGCTTCCCTCTTCATATTCGCCTGTAGCCCGAGGCTACTACTGCAAGTACCCGTTGAGTTGATCATAAACTCACAATCAACTGCGTCGCTTCATCCCCTCCTCCCCTTCCTCCTCATTCTTCCCTCCGTTTCTCAACACCCAAGCGTCTCTTCCTCACCCTCACATTCTTTCACCACTTCCCCCCCCCCAATTCTCGCCGTATTTGTGTGCAAATTGGGAATGTGTATTTGAATATGAACGCGATGAATTGAGTATGACTGTGCTGATTTGCATATGATTGAATAAATCTGAATATCCATTTCTTTCTTTTCAGAAACAAGCATGAACGATTCGATCAAGATGGAGATGATGTTCGAAGATGAGGACAAGGAGAACAGCATGTGCACACAAGTGGGCAACGGACCTGAGGATGTGGCGGCACTGGATGGAGGTGAGCGGGCTGAGGAAGCGATATGCAAATCAGTTTGAGTGCTATATGCAAACCGGGGTGGCTAATTAGCATATTTTCATATAGAACCGCAACATTCACCACCGTCTTTCAGATGAGCTGGCACTGATCGAGGCTCAGATGAGAGAGCGAGAGGAAGAGGCCAGGATGCTGAGGCAAATCCAGTCCTTTGTCGACGATGGGTTGGTGTTAAATCTCATGCTAATTAGCATATTATCAACTATCTTATGTAATTTAGCCTACTTCCTACGATCTTATGCCAATTAGCATATTCCCATGAGCCCACGCAAATGTGTAATTTCACGAAATTTCATCACTTTTCTCCCATTTCAGAGGATTCAGTGCACCTTCATCCATCTCCGGTCACTCTCAGACGGAAGAGGACAAGGCCGAGGCGGACAGCCGCTCCATTTACGTGGGAAATGTGAGTATTTTGATGAATTTTGTAGAATTCAATGCAAATATCACAGTCTTATGCAAATTTAGTTGAATTTTAGTTGAATATACCGTTATATTCAAATCAATTAGCATATTCGCTGCAGGTGGACTACGGCGCCACCGCCGAGGAGCTGCAGAACCACTTTCACGGATGTGGCAAAGTCAGCCGAGTCACAATCCCCTGTGACAAGTACAGCTCACATCCTAAAGGGTAGGCGGGGGAGATATGCTAATAAGTTGAAGGGAGTGAGGAGAAGGTAGTCATCCGTGTTTTGACGGACGAATTATGTTAATTAACCCCATTAATTTGCATAAGACTACTGATTTGCATTAAACTGATGATTGGCTGCTTTCAGCTTCGCCTACATCGAGTTCGGCGAGAAGGAGTGCGTGGAAAACGCGCTGGCGATGAATGAGAGTCTGTTCAGAGGACGCCAGATTAAGGTGAGAAGGGGAGAAGAGAATATGCTAATCATCCCTCATTCTATGCTAATTAACCGATGTGTTTCACCCAGTCATCATCCTTGATTTGCATATAGTCTCCCTATTTCATCACCTCCACCACTTTCAGGTGCTCGCCAAGCGTACTAACAGGCCTGGCTTTGCTTCCGTCACCTATCGGCCGCCAATTCGCGGCGGGCGCGGCCGGGGCCGTGGAGGCAGCGGCTTCCACGCCCAAAAACTAGGCTGGCACGGTCAGACGATGGACGGTCGCGTCCAAAAACCCAGCTGGAACAACCAAAAATTCGCTGGATTCCGGGGGAACTCGCGGGGACGCGGACGTCGACCGGGCTTCGCACCCTACTAAAGCGAAAAGTGTGAAGAAATCGAACAAAAAACGTCAATGTTCAACACAAAATCTCAACTTCAACTACTGGTCATCATCATTAAGCAAAACCGGATACAAACACAAATGAATGTCGATTATCAAACAGTAATTTGCATATAGAACTCTGATTGATTTGCATATAGACTTTCGATTGATTTGAATGTTTCAACGGTTGATTTCAACATACAGCATGGGATCATGATCCATCCATCTCTCTCTCCCCCCTCTATCTCCGCTTGTATCTCGACCTCAACATTGTGCGTTGTGTTTGTTCAAGTATGTTCCCCTGCCGCCATCACGCTCATATTCATCCGCCATCCATCCAACTTTCCCTCCTCATTCCCCCTCTCCCTCCCATTTTTCATCTTTCTCTCATTTCTCACTTCTCTTGTGTTAATCATGCCAATCGACACCGTTTAATTAGCATAATCGTGTGTTTAATTGAAGATGCTATTAGTCACCCATTGAACCTGCAAAGTCCGCCGCTCACCTAATATCGCATCGCTAGCGACCTACGCTGGCAGCTTGCGTTTATAACAGTTTATTCAACGGAATCGCAAGCAATACCAATTGAATTGCAAATTGGAATTGCAAGTTGCCAATCCAATTCCTCTCTCATCTCCTTTTCTTATTCCCGTAATAAAATTACTTGTGAATTGCGCCTAAAAGCTGCCATCTGTCCATTTCCCAATGTTTGAGCAATCGTTGATTTCATCAACTTTTTGCGCCCCCTTCCAAAACGCATAAAACGAAGGGAATGATGGAGCAGATGTGGGACTTGTACGTACGCTCACGTTCGCATATATCCCGACTCTCTCCCGCATGTCTTATGCAAATCCCCATCTCTTCCTGCTATATTCAAATCACCATATTGTATATGCAAATCGTGGAATATGCTAATTAAAAGAGGGAAGTTGAATTGTAGGGCGAAGGAGAAGGAGAATGATCCAACGGAAATGGAGAGTAGAGCCACAAGAAGTGTGTATGACGGTGGCAATCACGACAGGTGGAGATTTGAATATAACATCAAATTAATTAGCATATATTGAGAGACAGGCTAATTAGCATAAACAAACAGCTATTTGCATACAAAACCCCACTTCAGTGCAAGGATGTAAGCCTCTCATTGGGCTGAGCGAGGAGGCCGAGAAAGTCTGGTCGAAACTCGCGAGAAAACGACGAATCAGACAGAGAAGACTGGGAAAAGTGGGCTAATTAGCATCATTAAAAACCCACAATTAATTAGCATATTTCTCGCATCCGCCCAACTAATTAGCATAAATCCCTGTATTTCTGTAGGATTTGAAGTCATCCTCAAGCCAGAGTGACATGAAACTGCTGATGGAAGGAGTGGAAGAAGAGGAAGAATGTGCGGTGGCTGTTTGCGTGGCAAAAACGTCAAAAACCATTCAATCAACCATCGTAGGCCATATTCAAACTGTTATATGCAAATGGAAACTTGATGCACATTCAGTTGTCCGTGGTTTTGATTTGCCCGAATTTGATTCTCTACTAATCTTACGATTAGTTTCACTCTCTCTCATTTTCGCATATTCACCCCAAAACCAAGTATTAAAACCGTAGGTTGCGCTACAGCCGTTATATATGCAAATTTGATTTGATGCAAATTCAGTTGACGCAAATACTATTCCAATTGTCTCCCACCTTTAGTCCTCTCCACCTTTCTGTCCTCTCTACTGCAGCCCGCGAGTCTAGCGCATCGTAGACTGTGCTGAATGCGTTATATGCAAATGCGTTACTGACATGTTCAATGCTGAGCTGAGCAATGCTGATGCAATACATATAATATCCACTTCAATTTCTCCACCCCCCCATAACCACCAGTACACAAGCACTGTAGGCTGCGCTCAAGACGGTATATGCAAATGGGTTAGGATTAAACTTTAATAAATCATTAATTTTTTTATCGTAACCACAACTTTATCCCCCTTTCCCTGCAGCCCAAGAGCGAGTCGACCAGTACGCTTGAACAACATGTCGATGAACAACAACGACGACTACTACGTGTACGCCGACGCCGAGCAGCAGCTCGACAAGATCGACGAGGAGAACAAACGGAGGAAACGACGACGAGTGAAGAGGAAGAGAAGAAGGGAGCGGACAAAGTGCTCGCAAACAGATCAGGTAGATGGAAGAGAAATTGACAGAGAGTGATGAATACCCCGATAACTGATCGATATCTGATAATCGATAACCGATAACCGATCATCTCACCAGTGGCACCTTATTGTGTGGACTAACTCAGTTTGTTGGTTTCGTTAACAAAAACAAGCTTTGGGACTCATATGAACTCGTATTAACAATATCACCATCTTCAACAGTCTGATATGTGATACAACGTCGCCTACCCCAAAACACAACGAAACAAGGGGGAGAGAAGGAAGGGGTGGAGAGAGAGATGAGAGAGGGAGAGTGAGAGAAAGAGAAAGAGAAAGAGAGAGAGAGAGAGAGAGAGAGAGAGAGGAAGCAACATGAATTTTGATTTCAAAATGGAGGAAAGAATGAGTAGATACCCTTACTGTCCTGCTGCTGCTGCCTAAATGTGCGGTGTGCACCACGCGCTGTAGGCTGTCAGTTTGAATATAACCGTCAGTGAGTGGCTTGAACAACTTCAAATCATTATTACTTACTGACCATATCTATGTCTCCCACCCACTTCTAATGATTTCATTCTCCATTTCTACTCCAATATTTCCCCTCCGCTGCCCACGCGAGATACTCAATGGCGAAGAGAGAGAGAGAGAAATGAGAGAGAGAGAGAGATGAGTACAGTTGTTTGTTTACCCTTGTGTGTCCCTCTATCTCTCTCCCCTCCTCCGTGTGTGTTTGTCTGTTCGTTCATCCCCCTCCGAGTGGGCGTCCACGTCGGCCACAGCAGTCAGTTCGAAGGTGGTGGAAGGCGAAGTGCTTGACAGTTCACGGGGGGAAGAGAAGCGAAAGAACGGGAGACTCACTCTACCTTCTCTCTCTCTCTCTCTCTCTCTCTCTCTCTCTCTCTCTCTCTCTCTCACCCATTCTCCCCCTATCCCATCTCCACCTCACCCTTCTCTAACGAGTCAGCAGGGGAGACGGCGGCGGCGAGAAATCATCATCATCCCCTCCCCTCCTCCTCCTTCTATTCTTCCTTCTTGTGACTTGGCGCTACAATACCTGCTGATCGTCGTTCTCTGTTTCTCTCTTTCTGACATCTCAGCCGTCTTCTCTCATCTCTCTCTCTCTCCCTCTCCATTCCTCCTTCCTGCCATCACAACCCGATAACCTTCTTGTTGTTGTTGTTGTTTCTGTCCCACTTCACCTTCTTCTTCTTCTTCTACATCTCTCCTACGACTCCCATCTTCTCCTTCTTTCCCGTCTCCTACAAACTTCCACCCCGCTGACACATCCCCAGCATGTCCGACTCCACGCTAACCGAGCCAACTTCAACCTCAACCATCTCAACTTCTTCTTCCTCATCAACCTCATCCCCCTCCCCTCCACTCATCGGTAACTAATCCACTTTGTACATTCAACTTTCAACTCATTCAAAACCCTTTCGACTATAGCCAAAGTCTTCTCGAAAGCAGTTTCGCAAAACGATCATATGATGAAATATGCAATCAACTCATGTGATTTGCATAAGACACTCGTTAATTAGCATAAAATCCCCTGCAGACACATCCATCGGTCGTCTCGTTGTCGACTTTCGGCGCCGCGAAGAAGAAAGCCGTCAAGCTAGCGAGAATGACGTGTATTCCAACAGTTATGTTCCGAAAAAGTGAGTATTTACAAAATTAATTAGCATAAACACATCTAATTTGCATGTTTCTCCATGTAATTAGCATGAATTAGCGCTCTCCTAACCAGCAGCTTGAGTTTTCAGTTGATTAGCATGCATTCTACGTGTACAGATACGAGAAACACTCGGACGAGTACGGTACTCCGCGTGCCGGGACCCTGACGGCGGCGAGGGCCGCCAAGGCCTCCCGCCACGTGGCAAGAGAGATGCTGCAGCTGTGTGAAGTGATCGAAGAATACGGAAAACCGTCAAAGAAAAACCCCGACCAGATTGTACGTTGTTGGTATATGCAAATATGCTAATTAATAGGGGGTCTGGTGCAAATATGCTAATTAAAATGCGAGATCTTATGCAACATGCGCAGGTGATCACGTTCGGCCGCCTCTTCCACGTCTATCAGTTCATCTCGGACAAGGTGGTCGGCATGCTGCTGAGGGCGAGAAAGCAAAATGGTCGATTTCGAGGGTGAAATGCTGTTTCAGCGAAGAGACGAGGAGAAGGTGGGCGTGGTCTATTCGATCAATATTCGATCAATATTCCAATCCACGCACTTGAAACTGACTATTGTACCGTAGTACGATACGTATTATTGGTATTTGAATCTCAAAGTCAGGAAATATTGACTTCCCATTCAAATCACCTCCACCTTATGCAAATCCCATGCCCGTCTACCCCTCCCCCTCCCTGCAGGTCATCACCCTGCTGTTGAGTCACGACGAAATCCACGCCGCGGTGCAGGCGCTGCGCGACTCGGCCGTCCACTAGAACGGGAACGAAAACGGGAACAACGAGAACGAGTACGAGGTCGACAAGATCGACAACAACAACAACAACCACGCAAAAGAAGGGTGAAATCGATCAAAATGATGATGCAAAAATTAACAACTAACAATACTTCCCACATCTTGAAACAAGTTGATGTACAGAAGCAGTATTGAACAAGTGAAAACGCACGCAAAGATCTGGTGAGAATTCCGGAATTAATAAGTAACAACTGCTCAATTTGCATATTGCTAGCGGTTTTGAAGAATGTACCTGTCAGTACACATTTGCATACCGACGCAATTTGCATATTAACCCACTAATAATACTCGTTTACGTATACTCTCTGTATCTCCTGTATGCTCGTATTGTGCCCGTAGTTGTAGATGTTGACGATGTTGTCGTTGAGCTAGTAGTAGTTGTCGGCCTCCTTCTCGATCTCGTTCCCGTTCGCCTAGTCGGTCACGTTGCGCAGGCAGATGGCGGCGTTGGTGCCGCCGAAGCCGAACGAGTTGCAGAGGGCGATGCGCTCGTCGCTCGACCAGTCCGACGAAGACGACGAGCTCCTGCAGATGATCGACATGATCGACAAGCAGAACAAAGAAGGTGAGAGAAAGAAGAGGACAACAAGAAGGTGAAGAAGAAGATGAAAGACAGAGATGAAAGAAGAAAGAGACAATCACAAAACACCAGGCAACAGAGAGATGAAGGGAAGGAGAGATGCTCGAAACTAATTAGCATATTCCAAACACCAAACTAATTAGCATAATCCGGGTAGGGACACGACAGAGGGTAAGACCATCACCACCACCATCACGACAGATAACAGGCAGAAACCCACGAGTTTGCCATGAGAACGACTGGCCCGTTGGCTCCGTCTTCTCCGGCTTGGCCATCGAGACGATCGAGCTGATCGAGACCCAGATTCACAGGCACTCGCCCATCACGGACGGCGGCCATCTGAACAAAACAGCACTACTCATTTGCATATAGAAGTAGTAGTAGAGAAGAAGAAGACGACTAGAATATAATAGGGGGAGAGTGATTGGATTAGAGATAGAGGAAGGGGAGATTTGAATATAGCAGTAGACTAATTTGAAGATAGAAGGAAGAGGAGGAAATTTGAATACGAAAGGTAGAAGAAAAAGGAAAGGAAGAAAGAGAGAGAAAGACTGGTCGAAGAATTTTTCGGAACTATTCGCCAACATGTAGGCGGTGACGGTAGAGATATAGACGGATGTCGTATTAGGGATAGTTCAATTTGATCATTACATGAAATTGTATGATTATCCCACTGTTTCCTTACTTATTGTTATCCGGCTAATATGAACAATCGAAAAAAACTGTGAAATTGAACTTTTCAACTTTTCACATTTCAATCATAGTCAGCCAACCGGACTACCGTCATTATCCAACTCGACCACATCATATACCAGTTCCAACCTTTCTCCGTTATTCAAATTAACTTCTCTCCCACATATATCAATTACCCATCCCTTATCATTACTCAAATTAACTCCTCTCCATCTTTTACCAGTTACTCATCCCTTCTCCATCATATATTGATTCCATTTACCCCTTTATATCATACATTAATTTTATTTACCCCTCTCCATTATTCAAATTTACCCCTCCCCATCATATTCCGTTATATTCAAATTGACCCACCGTAGCGGCTGCCTCCACGGCTCCGGCCGCGCCGAGCAGATGTCCGATGTGTCCTTTGATGGAGGAGACGAGAGGAGGGGAGGAGGACGACTTGAACAAGTCCGACAAGGCGCGCAACTCGATCAAATCGCCCGTAGGCGTCGAAGTGGCATGCGCATTCACGTAGCCAACCTAAAGGATGATAAATTGAAGAATTTACATGATAATTGTAATGCATATGTGAATGAATTTATGTGAATATGTGAATTTGTCAGCTTTTCTAACATACAAACATCAAGAAAGTGTAGGATGGGTGATTTGCGTTACAATTAGACATGTGGGTGGCTTGATGTAAGTGGTTAATTAGCATGCTATGCTTGTTTGCTGGTTTGAATATCACTTTAATTAGCATATTAATCAGAATATTTTCCCCTGCTCACCTGAAGTGGCGCGACCCGTGCGTCTTCGAGTGCTCGCTGCATGGCTAGACGGGCTCCGATGCCGGATGGATCGGGCGAGGTGATGTGATGACAGTCGGAGGACAGACCTGAAAAATGAAGGATGAGAATATGCTAATTAAAATGGATTTGAATATGACGTGGTAATATATGCTAATTAAGTTATGATAATTAAGAAAAAAACATGGCAAGTTGATTTGAATATAACGGGAAATACGTGAAGTCAAAGTTTTCTACATGAATTAGCGCTCACCGAATCCGAGAAGCTCGGCGACGGGCCGAATACGACGCGCCAATGCATCTTCGTAGCGTTCAAGCAGAAAGACGGCCGAGCCCTGGAGTGATTTGAATATAACATCCGGTGACTCCCACCTCCGACATGACGAATCCGTCTCTTCTCTTGTCAAACGGCCTCGACTCGCCCACCTTGGACAGGGCGCCCATGCGTTGGAAGCCGGTGATCGCAATCTGAACACAACTCATATGTCATATGCAAATCACAACTGTTATATTCAAATCACAAGTGTCATATGCAAATCAGGAAACTCTTGATTTGCATATAACTCCTTCTTTCCCCCTCCTCCAACCCACCGGATTCAGACAGCTCTCCGTGGCTCCGGCGATGGCGCGGCGAGTGCGGCCCTCTCTGCAGAAAGGTGACGATTTGCATACAATAAGCCGTCATATTCAAATCACACCTCCTTCCTTCTATATTCAAATCACCATCTTCCTCCCCTATATTCAAATCTCTCACCTGACTGCTAGGAATGCGTTCCCTAGTGCGTGCACTCCTGTTGCACATGCAGTCGATGAGCATTCCGCCCCTCCCATTGCCTTATATTTCATCGCCACGTGGCCTGCGGGCATATTCGACAAGATTTTGGGCACGAAATACGGCGAAACACGACGGGAACGGCCTGAAATAGAGGGAAAATGAGAGAATATTGCGGAAATAACCACAAATAGTGAAGAAATCCACGTGGAAATGGTGGAAAAGACGGGAAAAATGTGAGGAAAATGAAAACTGCTCAAAATTTGAACAGAAACGCACCTTCAGCGACGAGCGCGCCAGCACGGGCCACTTCCTCGAGTTCGCAGATGCCGGTGCCGATGTGGACGAGGGTGTCTAAAGGGAAAACGGGTTGAAAGTGTAGAGAAATGAGAGGTTGAAATGGTGAAACATTATTTACTTTATTATTATTATTATTATTACAAATTACAATCACTTTTGTGGTGATGTTATTAAGCAAACATGTATTAAAAGAAAAGAATCGAGTCAAATTGACATTTCCCCCCCTTTGTCAACAGTTTATGATATTTCCACTGCCGTCTACGCGTTCGAATCAGTCATTCAATCGCATCATCATATTAAATATTCAAAATATGATCTTAATGAAATAATAGCCAATAAATTAATGCTACTCTTCATATCGTCAATAATTGAACTGAACTAATTATACCACAGGGAAAAAATCATTAATTCAACTTCGCATCTGCACTCATATTCATATTCTACCCAGCAGTCTACCCCGTCTGCTTCTAAATTCCACAACCTTCCTCTCTCCCACTATAGAACAATCTTCCAACGCCACTTTACATTTCATCATCTGTATTTAACGTTAACATTCGCACCAACGGATCAATTTCAAATGAATCCATCTTTAACATCTCATCTTTATCATTTCTCTGTCCCTTCATCATCCCTCTTCCCTCTCCTCCTTCATCATTCTTCTTTTCCTTCCTCCTCCTCCTTCCAGCCTGTATGATCTTCTATCACCCGTCTCTTCCATCTACTTTAACTTCTCATCTCCAACTCCCATTCCGCCATTTTCTCCATCTCTCTTTATCATCCCAGTTACCCTCTTCCCTCTTCTCATTATCCTTCTCCTTCTCACCTGTATGATCTTCTATCGCTCCCGTCTCTGCCATCGCCTCCTCCGCCGCCATCAACGCCAACGCCGACGCCCTCGACACGGACATCTTCTTCTCCGTCTCAGTCGTGTCAACGCCAGCCGCCCGCCCGACCACAGTGCCTGCAAGTCCATACACCGTCAGCTATATGCAAATCAGTATGGTACTGATTAGCTGGCCAGCCACCACCACCGCCGCCGTCTATATTCAAATCACACAAGAATTCAAACGTGCCGAGTCGCTGGTCTGGCGCCAGGCCTGAGGCGCCGGCTAGCAGCGAGCGCCAGAGTTGGTCGAAGCCGCGGCCGTACGGCGAAACGACGCCAACAGCACTGACAACGACTCGATGGAGTACATGGGGCATGGAGGAGAATGAGAAGAATGAGAAGTCGACGACAACGGCGGCAGCAGCAGCACAGAGAAGATGGCAGCAGAGAGAGCAAAGACTTGGTGACCCAGCGCACGCGGCCACCTCGCGACCCAGCGCGAGCGCGGAAAGCCCTTCACATCTCCAATGTCTCTCCTCTCTCTTCTCCCTTGCTGCACCGCTTTTCATCATCACCGAGACGGGCTACTGCGCGGCACGCGGCTCGGTTTGCTTGATCCGCCTCCGTCCGCCTATATTCAAATCAGGCCGCCGATCGATAGGCTGGCGGTGGAGGGAGGACGGAGGCGACGCTGGCCGCTTTCTGCGTTTTCTTGCGTGTTTGTGTGGAAGTTTTGAACGAATCGATTCCATTTCCATTTTCAGCTCATCCCGATGGCCGCCGCCGCCCAGAAGTTGCTCAGCCGCCTCGGCGCCGTCGGTTTCGGCCTGGCCGCCGCCGGTGGAGTCGGCCAGATGGCCCTGTACAACGGTGAGGAGACAGGCCCACACCGCGACAGCTATATGCAAATCACAGGCGGCTATATGCAAATGAGCACGGGGGCTAATTAGCATATTTGCATATAGTACCTTGGCCGTTGTTTCAGTTGATGCCGGCGAGAGGGCAGTCATCTTCGATCGCTTCTCTGGAGTGAGCAACACTGTCGTGGGAGAGGGCACCCATTTCCTCATTCCATGGGTGCAGAAGGTGGGAAATATGCTAATTAAATGGGGTCTATATGCAAATATGCTAATTAGCATAGATCGGTGGATGTGTTAGAATAGACATTGAGAGAGATGAACCAAACACCTCAACTTTCAGCCCATCGTCTTCGACATTCGCTCCACTCCCCGAGTTGTGGCCGCCTCCACCGGATCGAAGGGTCGGTCTTGATTTGCATATCACCTTATGTCATTTGCATATAGCCTTTTCTGATTTGCATATAACCCCTGTGTCTCTTCAGATCTCCAAACTGTGACCATCACCCTGCGTATCCTCCACCGTCCCGACCCCAACAGCCTGCCTTCCATCTACTCAAACATCGGCCAGGACTACGCCGAGCGTGTGCTGCCCTCCATCACCAACGAGGTGTTGAAGGCCGTCGTGGTGAGTATGGCTATCTGCTGATTTGCATATATCCATTCTCCTCCTCAATTTGCATATAACCCATGCACTCCCTTAATTTGCATATAACCGTTCTCCCCCTCAGGCCCAGTTCGACGCTCACGAGATGATCACTCAACGTGAGTCTGTGAGTCAGCGAGTTTCGGAGGCTCTGGCGAGTCGAGCCACGCAGTTCGGCCTGCTGCTCGACGACATTGCAATCACTCATCTCGCATTCGGACGAGAGTTCACAGAGGCAGTCGAAGCAAAGCAGGTCGCACAACAGGAAGCAGAGAAGGCCAGGTGAGCAGAGAGGGGGGATGAGGGGAGAGAGGGGGTTTTGTATTCAAAGACTTGAAAGAAAGGGGAAATGGAAGAAGGTAGGCGGCGAGGGATGGGAGATATGCGCTGATGAAGAGCGGGGAACGTTCAGTAAATCGTTATTTTAACTCTCTTCACAATGCAATCATCACATTCAAATCCTTCTTCCTCCATCAATATTCAAATCACCTCTACCTCCTCTCTCTTCAGGTACCTCGTCGAGAAGGCGGAGCAGATGAAGCAGGCTGCTATGGTGACGGCCGAGGGAGACGCGCAGGCCGCCAAGTTGCTGGCGAAGGCGTTCAGCGAGTGCGGCGACGGGCTGGTGGAGCTGAGAAAGATCGAGGCGGCCGAGGAGATGGCCGAGAGGATGGCCAAGTCGAAGAACGTCGTCTACCTACCCAACAACCAGCAGACTCTGCTCGCACTGCCGAGCCAGTAGAGAGAGAGGAGAGAATGGAAGGAGATGAAGAAGGAAGAGGGGGATGATATGCAAATGAGAGAGACGGGAGAGAGACATGAGAGTACCTTGTCACCACAGACACACACCTATGTGAGCGTTTAATGCTCTATTCCTCCTTATTCTACTCCTTATCCTCCTCCCTCCCATCATCATTATCCTCATCTCTTTCTCACCCCACCTCCTTCCTCCACTCTTCCCCTTCACCACACACATCTCATCTCCACATCTCCAAAACGCGCCCGCCCGCAACTCAACGCTAGTTTTTGATTCATCTAATCTTCCCCTCCTCCCCCTCCCCTATTTGTTCCCCTGTTACTCCCACTACTACTAGAGATCTATCTACTACGGACTGAGCAAAAGTGCGAGATAGAAATGATGACAAATTACATGTCAGAAAGAGAGAGCCTTATTGTCTGTTGAATGTTGAGAGGTGGGATGGGCGGTGGTGGTGGAGGTGATGATGAAATCCACCCACCTCACCCCATCCCATCGTCGTTATTATGCAAATCAGAGAATAAACAGGTTGTTTATTTGGATGGGCTGAAAGGCCGGCAAAAAACGACAGAAATGTCAAAAGTCGGTTGCCACAGCACCGTTCAATACCTCAGAAACCTTGGAATTTTACTCAAAAATGTAATGTAATCTACCCAGATTTGAATATTCAATACACTTCTAAATTATGCTAATTAAAAGTACAACTTTAAATATGCTAATTAATTTTCCAGCCCAAAATATGCTAATTAATAATCTTCGTCCCCACAGAGCCCGGCACCACCACCGCCTTCTCTGCTGTCATCATGGTGCTCATGTGCAGGTTCTACGAGGAACGATTCCCTGATGTGGAAGATACGGTGGGAAAAGAGGGGAGGGAGCATTAATTAGCATAAAGTGGGAAGGGGACATGATCAATTAGCATAAAGCAGGTAGGCGGGCAGTGAGACATGATAAATTTGCGTAAATGGAGGTGAAGGATAGTGAGTAAACTTGTATTCTTCAAACTAATAGTGAACAATAATATAACGAATCTGCTAGACTAATTAAGCGTTCTGCCACGCTCTGATTTGCACATAGCATCTGGTGATTTGCATATAACCTCTCCTCCCTGCAGGTGATGGTGAACGTGCGCCAGATCGCCGAGATGGGCGCCTACGTCGAGCTGCTCGAGTACGACAGGAAAGGTATTTCGCCATAATCTCCCTAATTCCCCTAATCCCCTCTTATTAGCATATCCCTATCTCCTCTTCTATATTCAAATCACCTCCTTCCCCCCCCTCCAGAGGGCATGATCCTGCTGTCTGAGCTGTCTCGTCGTCGTATTCGCTCTGTGAACAAGTTGATTCGAGTCGGTCGTACCGAGTGTGTTGTTGTCATTCGAGTGGACAAAGACAAGGGATACATTGACCTGTCGAAGCGAAGAGTCTACTCCCGGGACATGCTACAATGCGAAGCGAGGTTCGCGAACGCGAAGGCAGTCAACTCAATCTTGAGGTGAGCGGGGGGAATGGGGTATATGCAAATGGGAAGGAGGAGAGGGTAGATATGCAAATGGGGTTAATGATGATGATGTGCAATAACAACATCAACAACAACATGTCCATCTGCAGGCACGTGGCCGAGAACCTGAACTATGACAACGAGCAGCTCGAGGATCTGTACATGGTAGGCGGGAAGGGGGGATATGAGGGGAGGATGGGAAATGGGAAGTAGATAATAATCTGATAAGCTCGTGAGTTATTGGTTAGTGGAAAAAATAATAATTTGACTAATTATGTAATACTTTGACTTTGACTAATTATGTAATATTAGTAAATTAATTAATCACCGTACTAATTTACTTATAATAATAATAACAACGTATTAATCATGCGGCTAAAGCAAGGGTAACCTAGCCCGTGTTGTTTGATAGAATAGATGGTTGGGCGAGTTTGCATATTTAATCACTATCTTACAATCTTATACCTTCCCACAAACTCTTATTGTTGTATACTGTATACAGTATACACAACAGTACACACTTTAACATTTTGATGATTTAATGGTTGAATTATTATTTAATAATTTAATAATTTAATTTTAATTTTAATAATTTTAAATGTTGAAAACTCACAGAAAACCGCCTGGTACTTCGACAGACAGCAGAAGAAGAAGGCGGCCTCGTACGACGTGTTCAAGAAGGCGATCCAGTGGGTTGGGGGTCTGGGATTTGAATATAGCTCGTGGTGATTTGCATATAACTGTCAGTGATTTGAATATAGTACTCGGGTGATTTGCATATAACCTACAGTGATTTGCATATAACCTACAGGGATCCCACCGTTCTGGACGAGTGCGACATCACTCCCGAGGTGCGATCGGCCCTGCTCGAAGACATTCGCAAACGTCTCACTCCGCAGGCAGTCAAGGTGAGGGGAGGAGAAGGCTGAAAGGGAAACGGGGATGTTATATGCAAATCAACTGATTCTAGTAACCGATTCCGAACCGAGTATGTATGCTTATATGCAAATCAACTGATTCTAATTATATGCAAATCACGTAGACTGACACTTTCATAACTTATGACCAGGGCTCATTAAAACTCCTCAGTCTCTCTGTGATTCATACTGGTATTAATGCAAACCACCTTATTCTACGCACATATTGCATACAAATTAAACTTGCGCAAATCGCGTACACTGACAGTAAAATTTAATATTTAAATTTGATTACAAAATATTTTTAATATGTTAAATTTTTTCTTTTTAATATTTTTCATCATTTTCACTCAGATCCGCGCCGACATCGAGGTCTCCTGCTTCTCGTACGAGGGAATCGACGCGGTGAAGGCGGCCCTGCACGCCGGACTCACTGCTCCACAGAGGAGATGCCGATCAAGGTGAGCGATGAGCGCATATCCGCCCATGTCTTATGCAAATCAGCTCCCAGCTATATTCAAATCCACCCGTCCGCTATATTCAAATCCACCCGTCATATTCAAATCATCATCAGATCATCTGATCGCCGCTCCCCTCTTCGTCGTCACCGCCTCCACGCTGGACCGCGAGGCCGGCGTCGCGTTCGTCCAGAACGCACTCGACTCGATACAGGTGGGGAGGGGGGGGTCTTATGCAAATATGCTAATTAACCACCCTATATGCAAATATGCTAATTAATCATCCTATATGCAAATCGCTGCAGAAGTCTGTGGAGGCTTCGGGCGGCAAGTTTGGCGTTGTGATGGCCCGAAGGTTGTGACTGACATGGACGAGGAGGAGATGAGAAAGAGGATGGAAGCACTCGAACTGATGGACGAAGAGGACTCGGATGAAGAGTCGGATGAGGATGATGATGGTAGGCGGAATATGCTAATTAAAATGGGGAAGGAGATGAGAGAATATGCTAATTGACTTTACGATGGTAAGCGGAATATGTTACTCTAAATGGAGAGGGAGATGACAGAATATGCTATTAGCAGGATAAAAGCCAGAAGTTCTTGTTAATCATCGCGCATCATCGCGACGCAGCACCACTAAACTGCACAACCCATCGATTCGACTGATTTGCTCAACTATTTGTAGTTGGCTGCAAATTAGCATATTAGCGTATTTGCATATAACAAATGATCGTTTACACCAAAGTTCCAATCTTCAGGTCTGAAAGCGCCCAAGGGACTCGACCAACAGGTGGACGCGGAGGAGGAATCGAGCAGAGCGAGAAGAAAAGAGGAGGGAAAGGATGAGGATGATGATGACGAGGACGATGATGATGATGAGTAAGAAGAAGGAGAAGAAGGAGGAGAATAGACGCACTACTGTTATGCCTTCAAATCGCCGAATGTTATATTCAAATCGCCGTGATTTGTCGCGTCTATTCCTCCTTTTCTCCTTTCTCGTAAGACGATTACGATAACTACACGCCGTACCTATCATCATCATCATCTGTTTCTTTTTGTTCGTATCATTATTAATATTATTATTACTATTACAATTGTTGACCTTTCTCTTTTCCATCCCTTTCTATCTCTCATCGTCTCTCTTGGCGCCACCGCCGCGGTCTAAACAAGGCAGAAGAGTATTTTGTTGATCATAAACACTTATTAAATGGTGAATAGTGTCCGTTGATGTGGATGTGAAGCGCTTAATAGCTCTTTATGTTGTAGTGTAGTAGTAATCTACAGTAATCTGTCATCAAACCATCTTAACAGCTTGCTGTACATTCAAACTACATTCAAACATCGCTCGTTTCTCTTGTATCCCCCACCTCTTTCTCCTCTCTCCCTCTTTTCAGCTACAACTCACTACACCATTCACTCTCCATCGCTCACCCCCCTTCCTTCTATATTATGCTGACTAACCGAGACTCCTCATCCCCCTCAGGCCTGGCGTCTAGGCGACAGACTCTGGCTGGCGCGCACGCGCGCGACTATTATGCAAATGAGGTTCTGGGGGTTTAGGCTTAAGGAGAGAGAGGAGGAGAATAAGAAGGCAAGAGTCTAGCCGTTGCTCAGACGCCTTGAATGCATTGCGTTCTTCTCCCTCTCCCTCGCGCACGCGTATCCCTTCTACATAGTGTTGTCGTGTGCGCGCGCGCTATCGATTCGCCTGAGGGGAAAGAGGGAGGAGGAGGAGGAGGGAGCAGGCAGCAGGTTCTCAGGGCCCAGCCGACGACAACGACGGACTACGCCCCAGGCGCAAAGTCAGCAGAACCGCTGACCGCAGCAGCAGCTGGAGACAGAGAGAGAGAGGAGAAACAAGACGAAGAAGAACGAGTACGAGGTGAAGAAGATCGACAACAAGAAGAACAACAAGAACAACGACGACGACAACAGAACGTAGACCGACTAGAGGAATAGAAGAAGAAGAAAGAGAAAGTGGGTTGAAAGGTAATAGACATATAATAGACGTGTTCAGCCAACCATTGAGCAATTTGAGCGACTCAGCGAACAAGATCGAGAACAATATATACAGGTGGGTTGATAGTATGCAGATTGGGTAGGCGAGCATTCCCTAATAATATAGAAATTCTAACAATACATTAACAATTTCACTTTTCTATAATTTCCCTATATTATTCCTCTGTAGTCCAAAACACCAAAACCTCCCTCATTCCTTTTCAGATACTTGAAAAGACTTGAGATGGCTGTGAGAGGAAGAAGGGCAACAAGAACAACAACAACAAGGACAACAAGTTGTCGGGCAAGAAGATCGACAAGATCGAGGCGGCCGTCAAGCCGAGGCAGCCACCGACTCTGCCGACACCGCCGCGAGTAGCCCACTGCTGTGCTAGCGATGCGCCAACCGAACGGCCAGGTGAGCCGATTATTCATTGTAATTAGCATATTAAAAGTAATTAGCATACAGGATACGGTATTTAGTATATGCAACATAGACTGAAATAGGTGATCTCTGACCACACACACCGTTACCCCGTCAACCTTAAATCTCCTTCCTCCCTCCCCTTTCCACGCTAGACTGTGTAGTCGGCTACTAATACGCGTGCGCGTTAAGATAATTACAATTCTTGCTTTAAATTCGCATCTATTCGCATCTTGCTAATCCGAACCGTATACTACAGTATAGCACTTACAGTAATCATGTACTCACAAATCTCATAATACGCTGTGTATTGTACGGTAACAACCTAGAGTATTTGAATTCTACAGTATATGTAACATAACTGCACAGTACCAGTACAGCCCTCCCATTCACAAGAATGTCAGACCTACTACACCTCTGCTCATACAACAACCTAATATAATATAATAACAGTAACATTCTCATCATACAATACAACAACATTCCTCCCTTCCCTTTCAGGCAGCGTCTGTTCCCTGTACCCTTCGCCCACCTCTTCTTCTTCTGCCTCCTCCTCCTCCTCTTCCGATTTCTCCTTTTTCTGGTTCTGTCGTCGATTTGTCGTCTGGATCTGTCTCGCCCTCCTCTGCTCCATCTCCCTCCGTCTCATCCTCTTCTCAGACATCAACAAACGAGCATATAACCACACGCCGGGACCCTGCCGAACACTCCTGCAAGGTGAGAGGGTGGGAGGGGAGATGGGTGATTTGAATTATAGCTGGATATAGCTAAAACTCAGCATGACTTACATTATTTGAATCTAGTCTGGCGGACTGATTTGTATATAAACCCTCAGACTACAATATCATTTGCTCAGATTTCGGCACCACCGCCCAATGGTACTGGAAGGACGAGAAGCTCACGTTCATTGCCACAGGAGCGGCGAGGGCCTATGGTAGGCTGACATGTCTTATCCAAATATGCTAATGAATCAGATCAAATTAATCGACTACTAGGGGATACATTTAATATTATATTTAATAGGTATTATTATATTTAATATTTAATATACAAATATGCTAATGAATCAGTAGAAAACCTATGTAGGCCGACATGTCTCATGCAAATATGATAAACAATCGAAAGA
>CAVOJK010000409.1:0-18034 GCA_963695495.1 Hololepta plana | reverse complement strand
ATGAGATGATCGAATCAGTTGTTGAATTGATTTGAATGGGATTGAATGGTGGTGAGGAGAGGGGGGAATCATCGATTTTATACACACAACACAATGAGTCAGTGCTGTGGAGCGACTACTGCTACTGCTGCCCACAATCCAACAGTTATATGCAAATCCACTGGTTATATGCAAATGGTGGATCTGAATATTCAAATGTTGAGTCGGCTCGACTCCCTCGATCAGCGAACGGTGGTTGTTGCCGTCTTCTAGCCGGTTATGTGGTGGAAAACAACAAAAACGCGTGAGAATGGGTGGATGGGGTGGTGGTGAGACAGCGATGATTTGAATATGACGGATGGGATTTGAATATGACGGATGAGAGTTGAATATGACGGATATGGTTTGAATATGGATGATGACGGTGTGTTTTGAATAAAACGGAAATGTCAGAAGCAGCAGCACAGACAGAGGAAGACAGCTGAAATATGCCTCTTATAACAACAGTCACCACTACGTGTCTAACAGAGAGCAAAGGTGGAGAAGGGAGCGTAATTAGAATAGACATCACGCATACTATATGCAAATACACGTACTATATGCAAATTACACGTGCTATATGCAATATACGGCGTGATACAAGCGAACACGGCAATGTACATGAAAATTGAGGTGGGAGGTAGGGAGAGGAGGCTGTGAAATGGTGGAGTAACACACACAGAGAGACACTCCAAGGACACAAACTCAAAGGGAGACGGCATATGGCGGAATGGAATAACACACAACTATATGCAAATCATGTCAGGTTATATGCAAATCAGTGGAGGGAGAGTGCAAGCAGAAACCCGACCGCTCGCTTCTTCTGCTCTCTGTAGAACAAACAGAACAGGGACAAGAAAGGGGCGAAGAGTTGAGCAAAGTTCAAACAACTCAAAAGTTCAATGATTTGAATAAAACATATGAATGGTAAAGTGATTTGAATATAGCAAATGCATATAGATGACACATTTGTATATAATATATACACAGCCCGTCAACCTCTATGTGGCAATGAAGGCCGTTGCGCAATAGAGCTTATTGCCTGCAAACAACACAGGCGAATGTGAGCAAATTCAGACGCTGGTGCTATATGCAAATCATGAAAGTTATATGCAAATCATAATGTTATATGAAAAATGAGTGATAGGGAGAGTGTGAGGTGATGATGACGACATGGATGAATGGGGGAGAGACAACGATTATCTAACGTGCAAACGAACGAAGCAGAAAACAAAAGGGGTCGTAGATCAACAGATTAACACAGGATTAGAGAGATTATGCTAATTAATACAAGGAAACATCATATTCAAATCAAAGATATGCTAATTAAAAGGATGACAAACGGGGTGAAAGTAAGAGGAGGAGAAGGAATGTCGTCCACACACACGCACACAAAACAGCAGCCACAATCGCCCGCCGAGCCAAGCTCTTCACAGACTGCAGTTTACACGCTGCCTGCTAATCAGGCAACATTACTGTATCACGTCGGTAATGATGATTGATCTGTTTGAATTGCATACAACTTGTATTATGCCTGGTTCTCTCGCTAACTGGATATGATTGTATGGAATGGATAGTGACAGCAGCATCGATCGAATCCTCATCTGATGAAGGGGAATGAGTCGATAGTGGTCACAATCTGCTCATCCATCCACCAAAACATTCCGCACAATACGCTTGTTTACGTCTTTTTGTTTACATTTGTTCAGGACGTGTGAAGAAGATAGCAGCTAATTCAATGCACAATCATAATCATCAACTTTCATTCCCTTTAACAATGTTGTATTGATAGAAGGAAGATATAATAACATATACATATAGTAATAACAACAACAATAACATGTGATACCCGTGTATGTGTGCTGACTTGCAGTGATCAGAGGTAGAATAGTGGAGGATGACTGTTGGATGATGATGATGATGATGATCAGAGGTAGAATAGTGGAGGATGACTGTTGGATGATGATGATGCGAGCATGGTCCAAGCGGGCACAAGCCGTCTCAGCGGGGCAGACAACTCCAAGAACTTCTCCCTATCCTCCATCATTTCATGCGCACTTTCCAGCGTGATTTCAGCCCTTTATCTTGAACTGAAAAGGGGGAATACTCGGTGCTGAATACGAGAAAAGTGACCAACCAAAACCTGTCGAAGGTTGTACTTCTCAGCCATGATCAGCTTGTCGATCCCGCTCAGGTTCGACTCGGTCAGCAGGTAGAACTCGCACTGGCCAACCAACTGCTTCACGTCGTACTTGTCGGCCAGTCTCGTCAAGTATTCAACTGATTCATCTGCGTCGATTGATATGATTGATATGTTTGAGCTATTCATTCACCTGTGATCTCCGTAATTCCGCAAGGTTCGATGGCTTTGAGGGAAATGTTTGAACTCTCCAGCATCATCATCGTACAGTTTGATCTGTTTCCATTCATTTCTTTCCCATCCCCTCACCTCATTCCTGTCCTTCTCAACGAATTCTCCAGTGAACATTGCACGAAACACGGGAGAGAAACGAGAATGAGAAGCTGAAATTTGAAGCGGTTCAAACGGTTTGGGAAATAGTGATGATAGTTGATTGAATGAGTCGGACCTCCTTTGAACATTCCACTTCCCTTCCCTCCTGCCCATCGAATCGGATTGTGAGAGTGGGCGAGTAGGCAGGTTGATGATATGATTCACTGCAATAACAGACAAAATACATTGATATACATGAACATGTCCAAATGTCTGCTAGATTATCAACAAGCATGAAGTGTATTGATAGAGTAAATGTGATTGTGCTTACTTGAATGAGTACTGAACCCAATCGACAGTCACATTCACACCACTGCCACTTGTCCCTTCTCATTCATGTAGTTATTGTTCTCATTGAACAATTCATTCCATTCGATCAGATGGTCCAGTCTGTTCCCCGCATTCCCATTGCTGTAAATGTGGGAACCTGCAACTGATTGCATGAACAAGTGATATTCAATCCCCATTTGCATACTGCTCCATCATTCATCTGCCCCCTTTCTCTCTCTTCTAATCATCCACTCACAATGTACAGCTGCTTGATGATTCCTTCTCCTGTGGATGATTTGATGTCTATCACTTGCTTACATCGCATCCACCACTGCTCATCCTCCTCTCTATCCATCAGAGTCGTGTACAGATACACACTCAAGTACCACTTTCCCCTCCACCTTCCTATTCGAGATGTTCACAGTTCTGGAAGGAGAGAATGAGCAGTATCAGAGGGGGGAATCGACTCACATCTCCACATTTCCCATCTTCACACTTCCCAGTCTCATCTTGTCTCTCTTCTCAACCAGCAGTAAAACAGTGCCTGAACATTTACATTCAATCAACACGTCATCAGAGTTGTGTACAATTGCATAGTGAATGACGACTTAAGTCTCACCTTCTTTGTTGGTTGGTGTACATTTGAAAGTGGGCATATTGATGGATTGGACCTGCAAGTGAGATCGAATCATCCAATGCACAACAATACATCCAAAACTTGAACACGCTGAGAAGAAGACGAACGCGCAATTGCAATATTCCGCATAATACGTTTGTTTACGTCTGTCGCAACGCGAGGTGGAAGCGATATGTACGTGTGGGGATCAATTGCACCATCTTTCATCATTCATCCACTCTTTCTCACAAATCACATAGTTACATACTTTATTAATTTATTCGTTAGTATATGTGATGTGTATATAATTAGACATATTGATGTGTTTGTTTCTCACAATCAGTCGGCTCTCATCGCCGCTTCCAATATCTCAGCCCTCGTCTTGTCCGACAACATGCCGAACTTTCCCTCCTCCTCCAGCATCCTCATCGCATCGCCCAAATCAGTCTCCCATATTATTTTGAACTGAAACATGGGTGGATGATGATGTGCAATCAGCATGAAACCAACCAAAAGCAGGTCCAGCGAGTACTTGTCGGCCATGATCAACTTGTCCAGCTCGCTCAGCTTCGACTCGGTCATCAGGTGGAATTCACACTTGCACTTCAACTGTGTCACCATGTATACAGTGGCCAATTCGAGCAGACATTCAACAGACTCATCTGAGTGTTGTGGTTGTGGTTGATTGTTCACTATACATCACACAGCATACATACAATCCATTCAGTCATTCACCTGTAATCTTTGAGAAGGTGCACGGTTCGACAGCTTTGAGGAATAATTTGAACTCTTCAATATCATCCTCAAGCACAGTCTGCTTCATTCCTTTATACCCTTCCCTCAACCACCTCTTCAATGTTGTATCCATCGAAACTTATACGAAACCAAGGAGAAATGGAAACGAGCAGCTGAAAGTGGTTCATGTTAGAATAGATGAATGAAATTGAATACAAATATCCACATTCTCCCACCTCTCGTGAACATTTCATCGTCTGTTCATTTCTCTCGAATCTGACTTTCACCAACTTGGGTCCCTGCACCCAAATCTCCATCATTTTATCCTCAAATCCTCTGACAATCTCTCGAATTTCTCCTCCGTTCTATCAGCCGAGTCGCCATGTCCGGATCAACTTCAGCCATATTTTGTCCTGAAAAATGGTGTAAAACAATGGGGGAAAGAATCGAATTCACCACAAGGCTGGGGCAGTTGTGCGTCTCGGCGATGATCAACTTGTTCAACACGCACAGCTGGAGTTGTTGAGAAGGTGAAATTGGCACTTGTCCGTCAACTGTTCGACCTCGTACTTGTCGGCCAGTTTCATCAGATATTCGACCGATTCATCTGTTGATTGGTATGATTTGATATGTTTGAGCTATTCATTCACCTGTGATATGTGTAAGACCGCACAGTTCAATCGCTTTCAGGAACACTTCAAACTCTCCGGCATCATCGTCCAGTGTAATCTGTTTTCCCTCACCTTTCCTCCCATCCCCTCACCTCATTCCTGTCCTTCTCAACGAACTCTCCAGTGAACATTGCACGAAACACGGGAGAAACGAGAATGAGAAGCTGAATGTCAAAATTTGAAACTACCAAACCAAGAAGTTGTACTAGGTTCAGTTCAAACAATCAAAAATTACCCCACCTCCCGTGAGCATTTCACTTCACTCCACGAGTTTTTCTTGAACTTGACAGTGAGACTGAACGAGCCAACAGTTTGGGCCGAGTTCTTCACTATTAGCATCTGTACAGTCTTCAAAAGACGATAAATTATATGCGTCTTCTTCAACAAATCTTGCTTCGCCTTATCCAGATCAATACGAGCCAATACATTGCACTAAATATTGTTTCATATGTAGATTATTGATTGGTTCTGAACTAACCAACAGATTCTGAAAGTTACAGTCCACTGCGATGGACAACTTGTGCAACATGTTCAGCTTGCAGTCGGCCAACAAGTACAACTCGCACTTGCGCAACAACTTGTTCACCTCGTACTTGTAGGCCAGCCTGGCCAGAAACCAAATCGACTTATCTGTGTCGTGTTTGTGTACAATATCGACAGTCTCTTTCACCTGTGATCTGTGACGTACTTGCAAGGTGTGATCGCTGCGAGAAATTGACAGAATCTGTGTGGATCTTCGTCCAATTTGATCTGTTTCTTTCCACTCGTCCCCCTTCCCCTTCATTTCCACCTCATTCGTCTCCTTTCCATCCAACTCCCTTGCAAACATCTCACGAAACACGGGGGGAAACGAGTGAGAGAATCTGAGATTTGATTGTGAAAGATTGTGCAACACTCACCTGTCGTGAACATTCAACTTTCCACTCACCGGACAAGTCAAACTTAACTTTGGGAATGAGCAGCCGTTCAGGGGTGGCACGACTTTGGTAGCGGAAAAACTTGTCGATATTACTGAATGAGAAGTGTTGTAGAATGTGATCGAATCGCCCACTCACATGTTACTCCATGTCCACCCTGAATATGTCCACATTTGCATACAATGTCACTCTTCCCTCCTCGTCCGTCATGTTGTTCTTCTCATCCAACAGATCCTTCCACTTGGCCACATTCGACAGTGTCAGCTTATCGTCCATGTTCAACACGTTGGTAGACTGAATGCAGAATTGCTTTGATTGTCTCCATTCCCCTTGCTTACACTGCTCAACACCATCGCATCCTCGTTCCCATTCCGTTTTATACAAACTTCAATTCGACTGTGCACATCCCACATGTTCTGCTCCGTTTTCAGCTCGGCCTTCACTGTCACATTCATTCCCTTCTCCTCAATGTTCGGTTCATCCATTTCAACATCCAATGTGCTGAAATCATTCATTCATTCACTTCTAATCTCAACATCAACATGAACACGTCTCCAATTTCGATAGTCGACGATCTGATCACGTCCAATCTGTTCAGTTTCAACTCGACTCGACCTGAATTCGACAATTTGTTGAATGAGAACGATGATTTGGGACAATCCTAAAGCAATCATGATCCCCTCCCATTCCTCACCCTTTCGCTTGGCCGGAAGATAGTGAAACTGTGGAATATAGTCCAGTATCATATTACCTGCAAACAAGATTGAATCATGGATTGTACAGCTAAACATAAGAACATTCTGATAAGATGAACGAACGTTCAAACGAATATCGGCCAACCATTGAAGCATTCCGCACAATACGCTTGTTTACGTTTGCACCGGGCAGCCGCGTGTGTGAGTCGGAATCAGAATCAGATCAATTTTTCAGTTAATTTCAAACGTTTATCCTTTTCCCATATATCAACATTTCATACACATTTGGTATAGTTGTTTGTATCGTGTTTGCAGACAGTTTGCTAGTTTCCATCATGTTTGTGGTGTTAAATAGTGAGAATGGTTGTGGAGATGTTGTTGAAGATGAGTAATTCTATCAATTATCAACTCCTTGTGCTGCCTCTCCCCATCCCCAATCAGCTCTGTTGTGTACTTCTGCCCTGACTCCATCCGACAACCATTTCATCTTCTCCTTCTCCTTCATCATTTCCCTCGCCGTTTCCAGATCAGTTTCACCCATTATTTTGTACTGAAACGGGTCAATAATGTGAAACAATTGAATTCACCAGAAGAATGGGACAGTTGTAGTTATCGGCCATGATCAGCTTGTCCAGCGCACACAGCTTCGACTCGGTCAGCAGGTAGAACTCGCACTGGCCAACCAACTGCTTCACGTCGTACTTGTCGGCCAGTCTCGTCAAGTATTCAACTGATTCATCTGCGTCGATTGATATGGTTGGTATGTTTAAGCATTCATCTGTGATCTCTGCAGTTCCGCAAGGTTCGATGGCTTTGAGGAAATGTTTGAACTCTCCAGCATCATCATCCAGTGTAATCTATTTTCTTTATTTCTCTTCCATCCCCTCACCTCATCCTTGTCCTTCTCAACGAATTCTCCCGTAAACATTGCACGGAACACGGAAGAAACGAGAATGAGATACTGAGAATGGGATTAAAATGTGATACGCTAGCATTATCGTTCAAACTGACTCACCTCTCGCGAGCAGATTGCCTCTTTTTCTTCGTTTCCTTCGAATTTGATAGTGAGAACGGTGGGGCTGAATGTGTGTATGGATCTTTCCACTATTTCCATCGCCACAGTGTCCGGCAACTTTTCCCCCTCTTCCACCATCCTTTCATCCGTATCTACATCAAGTTCAGCTCTTATTTTGCACTGAAACAATGTCCATTCATACAAGTTCAGTTGGACTAACCAAAAGAACTTGAAAGTTGAACTTTTCGGCGATCATCAGCTTGTCGAGCGCACACAGCTTCGACTCGGTCAGCAGGTAGAACTCGCACTTGCCCATCAACTGCTGCACGTCGTACTTCTCGGCAAATTCCGCGAGGAATTCAACTGATTTGTCTGCGTGTATTGATGCAAACTTCAAACGAGTCATCACCTGTTATGTATGAAAAACCACATGGAGCAATGGCTTGGAGGAATCGGTCAAACATGAAGTTATAATAATCCATGCAGGAGTACTGTTCTTCTGTAGATTCACAATCTCATCACACTCACCTCATCAACCGACTCACGCCTTGTACGCACAGTTTTGACTGACCCACTCAGACCCCCGTTTTTTCTTCTTTTTTCTTTCAAACTTCGCACGAAACACGGGAGAAACAAACATGAAATACTGCAAGTTGAGTGTTGATAATGAGAACAGTTGATCATCAAACATATTGGATCAAGCCCACCCACCTCCTGTGAAATCTCCACTGTTTTCCATCCACATATTGTGTATTTGATGGTAAGATTGGGTGGATAAATGGCAAACATTCGACCGGCCTATACAAAGACGATACATATTGTATATAGCTCCAACTATCTTTCATCAACACTCACTCGTACAACAATCTGATCCACAATATCTCCAGCATCCGCAATGATTGTCAGTCTTCTTCTTCATCCACAAATTCGCTCTCGTTGAACAGATTATCTCTGTTCTCATCAGTCACAACAGTAAACCTTCCCGATCGATCATCGAATGTTCGAATAGATTTGAGCCACTTTAATCATTGTTTAACTCCCACCAATATTACTCACATCGCTCCACTCCATCGCATCCTCGTTTCCATTCGTTTCACATAGATGGTTGTTCGACATTCCACATTCCACATCTCCTTCGCACTGCACAATATTCAATTATATTATGTATAAAAGAATGGTTAATCAAAGGTTGCTGTAACAAATTATTCCAATCCTCCGTTTAGTTAACAATGTAGTCTGAAAACAATGTCTTACAATGTATGGCGAGGGTAACATGTCTTCGACCTCATTCTTTCATCCAAACAGTATTGTTGTTGCTACGGTCTACACCAAGAGAGATGATAGGACATGAAGGAAGATGACGGCGATGTTTGACACGAACACGCATTTTACTATAATTATTGAAAGCCAGAGAAAGACCTACAAAATGAAGTCGTTCATCTCCATGGTGGCCTCTTTTTCTTTGTCACTTACGCAAACTTTCACGTACATTCGACCTGCACAAACATGTTGAACACTCATTTCAATGTGGTTTCATTTGAAAGATGTTAACAATTCCCGATGCTCACCTTTTCTGTTTGCCGGAACAAACTGGAAAAGCGAATTACGATCCCAATCCATTCCACCTGCAAACGAGATTGAATCATGGAATGTACAACCAAACATAAGAACATGTTGATAAGATGAACGAACGTTCAAACGAATATCGGCCAACCATTGAAGCATTCCGCACAATACGCTTGTTTACGTTTGCACCGGGCAGCCGCGTGTGTGGGTCGGAATCAGAATCAGATCAATTTTTCAGTTAATTTCAAACGTTTATCCCTTTTCCCATATATCAACTTTGAACTTCATTTCATACACATTTGGTATAGTTGTTTGTATTGTATTCAGACACTTTGCAAGTTTCCATCATTTCTCAATCTTTGTATTGCTACTGTTGATCAGTGATCTCTACCCCATCATCTTGTCGAACTCGTTTCGCGTCCGGACCGTCTGAATCGTGTTGAGCGAGTTGGTGTTGATCTGGATCTCGTCCTTCACCATCATCACCTCCATCATCCATCGGATGAGTGTCGATTGCGAACATTTCATCACCGAACAACTGCAAATTCACAGTGTTTTGATTGAATTTCATGTTCAGCCCCACCATCCATCCCGTCATATTCAAATCACCTGTTCATCTCTTTCCTCTTGTTTCTTCATGATTTCCACTTGTTTCTGTGACATTTCTCCCCCCGTCTCCTCTCTCATCCATTCTGCCATTCCAACTTCTCCATCCCTCAACCCCTTCGCCATCTCTTCGTTCATATCAACCACACCGAAATGAGAGCAGAACGCCTTCGTCTGAGGATTCCTGCACACATTTACAGTCATTCGTATATTCATTTCTATTACATTTGAATATAACCCTTGTATGATTTGCATATAGCCCTTGTTTGATTTGCATATAGCCCTTGTATGATTTGCATATATCCCTTGTGCTCCCTTGTATGTGACTTGCCTGTAGTATTTCTCTGCTTGCATGTACTGTTGATGATTGACGTGTCCCCCTTTGTGTGTTCCCGCCGTCCTTCTGAAGTTGTCCGCCTTCACTCCCATTCCCCCCGCCTCCTTTCCCATCTCCTCCACCTCGGAGATGGCCGCCACGTCGGGCTTCAGCCCCTCCACACTCTTGTTCAGCGGCAGCGAGACGCGCTGCAACATCAGTACATCAGTATTCTTACATCATGTTAATTTGAATATGATATTGATTGATTGTCTGTTCTATACCTGATTAGTGACTGCACTCAGTTCCGGTGTCCCCCTCAGCACGGCGATCCACTCGGCGTCGTAGCCGAACTCCATCGGCTCGTTCGCGCGCTCCTTCGGCACGTTGATCTTCACCATCTAAAGAGAATTTGAATATAATCCCTATTGATTTGAATATAACCCCTGATTGATTTGAATATAACCCCTGATTGATTTGAATATAACCCCTGATTGATTTGAATATAGCCCCCACCTGCAGGAAGTGTCTGCGTGGTATAGGCTTGTCCAGTGCCAGGAATCTGGTCGGCTGACTTTCAGTGGAAGGATCGTGTTGGAGGAGGGCAGACCAGCCAACGTGAAGATGGGCAGCAAACGTGTAACGGGGACGGAGGGCCTGATATGAACGATTTGAATATAACAGGGAGGATTTGAATATGACTGACATGGAGCAGCTGCATGCTCATCGGGTTGCCCAGCTTGTTGTACTTGATGTCGTCTGCGAAAAATGGTTTCTTTCTGAGTAAAGAGTTGACATCTCCGTGATCAGTTATGCCACACGGCCAGTCGTGCACCATCAACACATCAACAGCATTTCCCTTCTCTGAATCACTTGAATATGACGGATTATCGATTGGTATGATTTGAATATAACCCTTGATTGATTTGAATATAACCCCCATCCCCTCACCATTCCCCATCACTCCTAGTCGAATACTCTCGGCCGCCCTGACGTGATAGGCTGACACCTTGCTGTTGTAGTCGAACGGAGGACACTCAAAGTGGCCTAAGAATGGTTGAGAAAGTGATCTATGATCTTGCAGAGCCAGTTATATTCAAATCATCTTAACTTATATGCAAATCACCTCTGTTGAAGTCGCATGCCTTGTAGATGCCAGACCAGCAGGCAATGCGCAGACCCCCGAATGTCACAACATTTGCATAGCCTGGATAGTTGAAAGGTTGGTTGATGGATAGTTTTATTGAATTTGTCTGATAACAGCGACAACAATCAGGTGGAAGTATATTTGAATATAGTAGGGTTGATTTGCATAATGCAGTTGTATGTGCTGACCTGCATAGTAGATGTTTGGTGCTGCCCATCCTCCGTACGGCAACTCGGCCAACAGACCAGAAGATTCGTGATTGCCACCGATGAAAAGAGTGGGGATGGGGGCAGTCTGCAGAGGGGAAAGGGATCAGAGATCAGACTACAGAGAACGATCAGATCTGGACTGATCAGACTACAGAGAACGGTCAACGCACCTTCACCCCCGAGTAATACTTCCAGAACGAACCCATCGCGTAGAACTTGGGCTTGATGTTCACGTGGGCCATGTCACCGGGGTTGCGGACGGCCTGTCGATTTGAATATAACATAACATATACTCTATACAGTGATTTGCATAACATCCCCTCTCTTCCTCTCCTTACCTGGAAGTCTCCGCAGCACAGCAGCAAGTCGAACTTGTTGCCCGTCTGCTTCTCCATCTGCTCTGCCGTCTCGTAGATCACCTCCAACTCTCCGTGTGAACATCCAGCAACCAGCACATTCAACTGTCTCTCGCCAGGCTTCGGTGCCGGCCAGTCAGAATCGAAGGAAGAGGGGACAGAAGGATGAGCAGTGGTCGTGTTGTTGTGCTCTTCGTCCATCTTCTCGCCCGTCTCCTCCTTCTCGTTGTTCGAGTCGGCCGTCTCGTTGTTGTGCAGGTCGGAGCAGCATGGCACATCTTCCTCCTCCTCCTCCTTTCCCCCCTCCTCTCCTTTATTCTCCACCACGGTCGTATCGTCTGCTTGTTGCATGCTTCCTTCATCATTTGATTATGCATTCAAATCACCCCAGACTGATATTCAAATCGATCTTTCAGAGACATCGGCAGGCCACTTTCAACAGTTGAAGGAACAATTTACACAAATCAAACACTCGGACAAGGCCGAGATGTGGGTGAGGAGGAAGATGATGATGAAATCGATACAGTGTCTGAACAAATTTCAAACTATAGAAATGAGATCAGTGTTTAGCATACTGTTAGTGTGCTGAATTGAGTAACAAGTGCTAGTGTTGTTGTTGTTGTCGTCGATGTTGTTGTTGTCGATGTAGTCGATGTTGTGGTCCTTCTACGTCTTCTTCCAGTACTCGACCTTCGTCAACCTCACCAGCGGCTTCAGCTGCGTGGCGAAGTCGATCAACTTCTTGGCGGCCACCTTGTAGTCGGTGCCCACAGGCACGGAGATGGACGCCTCCACCAGCCAGCCGTGATTAAACTGCACGGATAGATGATTATTTGAATATAAGCAATGTTAATCGCCCCCTCCCTCCTCTGCACCAACTCACCAGCTCCAGACTGTTTGCATCGTACACTCCAACCTTCTTCACCTTCGTAATCTGCTGCACGATCACTTTGATGGTGTCGAACGTGAAGATGTGACCCCTGTTCATGTTGTTCATGTTGTCCATCTGGTTGTCCACCCACCTGACCATAAACTCGTAGTCCATTCGAAGTCCGATAAACTTGATGAACGACATCAAATCAGGGGAATGAAGTAGTGAATGGACAGTACGACGAATCAGAACATCGACAGAAGAGTCGGGCTGAGGGGGAGAGATGTGGCGAGCATGCCAGTGCAGATGATCGTTCGGGTTCTGACAAAGATTATGATGATGATTTGAATATAACAGAAATGATGATTTGAATGAGTCAACAACCCACATTGCTGTTCATCTTTCGTCTGAATCTGATTGTGACTTCGTCCGATCCTACCACTGATGCCATGACAGATGCGGTCACCTGTGAGGAGGAGGATCCACCAGGACCGGCAGGACTGGGCCAACCAGACTGGGCAGACATCGAACCACCAGAAGAGGCAGCAGCAGCAGCTGCAGAAGGAGGCGGCTTGGCAGCTCGCAGAGTGAACACCTACAAATGAACGAGTGGATTTGAATATAACTGAAGTGATTGATCAATGTTCCTCCTCTCCCACCATTTCGTGTTCATTGAAGTCGCTGTACTCTGGATCGCACAGCCCCGAGAGTCGAGCCATCAACTGAGGTTTCAAAATATCACTGATAGCACCGTTACAGCACACACTCCTGTAGATGGAAGGATGATTTGAATAAAACGGATGTGTTGATTTGAATATAGCTGATATATTGATTTGAATATAGCTGAACTTGGTGTACCCCTACCTGACACTGATGTACACTCTCTGTTTCTGCCAGTTGTGCCATGGTTGCTGCTGCTGCCTCCTCGTCCACCGTCTCCATGGGCATGGGCACTCCTCCCATACTTCCAATCATTCCACCCATAGGACCGGAGGGCATCATCTTCCTCCCGTCTTCTATATGCAAATCGACTAGAAGGAGGAGAAGTGGCGACTAGCAGAAGAGGTTTCCTTCGAAATATGAGAGTAGCGCGTTCAAACGGAGTGAGAAGAGGCAGAGTGAGAATTCCGCTCAACGACGCTAGTTTACGCTGCGCACTGGCTGGCTGGTGCATTCGATTCGAATGTTTGAACCGAGTCTGCGCTCTTTGTTCTGTAGGGGAATTCAGTGTTTAGATCTTCTATATTTACTGATATAATAATTTGCATTGCACATTTCCTCACTATATCATCCAAGTGTCAGTCTATCCATCTGTCTTTTGATTCGAGTGATTTCGTTGTTGATATCACTGCGATGATGATAGCAGTAGGATCGTGATAAGGATTGTTAGTCTATCTCGTCTATCTCGTCTGTTTTGTTGTTGTTGTTAGTGTGTGAGTTCCACTTAATCCTGCAGTCCTTCCCCTCCGTCTACCTCTACTTGATCAACATGTCGTCGTCGGCGCTCGACTTCATCTCCGGCAATGACGAATCGTCGCAGAACATGAGAAATCTCTTCAGACAACTCAAAGAACAGGCGAGTGACAGGGGAGAAACCATGGTGTTGACCGTTCAATTTGAACACACTGATTTGCATATGGTGATGAAAGTGTTAATTAGCATATTCCCGTGTGTTCACTAATGAATTATTTGCAGGAAGTGTTCCAACTCGGTTCGTACACTCTCAAGTCTGGCATTCAGTCGTCCATCTACATCGACTTGAGGGCTCTGTTCTCAGATCCAACAGTGCTGGTGTGTCACATACACTGCCATTCAATCACCATATGCCATATTCAAATAACCATATGTTATATTCAAATCATCACATGTTATATTCAAATGCTCATTATATTCAAACGATGCAATCTTGTAGAGTTCTTCTGCCGACTCTTTCCTCCACCTCGTCTGCACCCTCGACTATGACGTGATTGTGGGTGTTCCCTACGGTGCACTGCCCGTTGCAACGGTGAGGAGACGGAATATAATTCAATACAAACGTTCAATATGCTAATTAATATGTTATTTGAACGAATCGAAGCTCTTCACACTTCCATTTCAGCTCATCGCCACGGCCACCGGAAAGCCGATGCTGATCAAACGGAAAGAGGCGAAAGCGTACGGAACGAAGAAGCTGGTGGATGGAAAGTACAAACCTGTGGGTGGAATAGGGAAATGATTGAATGGAATATGCAAATCATCCAATGTTATATGCAAGTCATCCAATGTTATATGCAAATCATGCAATGTTATATGCAAATCAGGGTCAAAGGGCACTGGTGATCGAGGATGTTGTGACGAGTGGCCAGTCAGTACTCGAGGTTGTGGAAGTGCTGAGACAGGAACAGCTGGTTGTAGAGGACGTTGTGTGCTTCCTCGACAGACAACAGGTGAAGAATGGGAAAGGGGAAAGGGAAGGAGATATCAGTTACAATATCATCAATCTACAATCATCATAGGGAGGAGAGGCAAAGTTTGCGGAGAACGGGATCAAGATGAAGTCGGTGATCAACATGGAACAAGTGATGGCATTCCTATGCGCATCAGGGGTGATCGGAGCGGAGAAGTGGAAGGAAATCAACGATCAGGTGGGGGAAGGGGAGAAGGACGGGGAGATGATGGGCATATTGTTGGAGTTGTAGAGGAACATGTTGTAGTTTATATAGTTGTTGTTCATGTTGTTATTCATGTCGATCTCGTTCCCCTTTCAGCTCTCCCTCGGTTTCTCCCGTCTTCCTCCCCTCAACTGTCTCGGTTCTGAACTCGAACGGAGCACTGCTCGCCCTCTCAGTCTGCAGCACATCAAAAAGTGAGTGGAAGGGATGGATGATAATATGAAAGTGATGGATCATCATTAAAACAATCGTAGACTAGTTCATTCATTCACAGTACTATCTATCACTACTATCACAACCTCCTTCCCCTTTCAGCTCGACTTCCTCTCCATTCACTCGTAAGCTGATAGATTTGATGTTGTCTAAGCGTTCGAACCTGTGTGTTGCTGCTGATTTCACCTCTTCTTCTGCCGTCCTCCAACTCGCCGATCAGATCGGCCCGTTCATCTTCGCCCTCAAGCTGCACGCCGACATCATCGTCGACTTCTCCATCGAGTTCGTCGAACAGCTGCGCGCCCTCGCCGACAAACACTCGTTCGTCGTGTTCGAAGATCGGTGAGTGATCAGTGATCTTTGATCTTTGATCTATGATCTTCCGTCCTATGATCTTGATCCGTCCCTATCTATGATGGCTGGTGTCTGGTCTATGATCAATGATCTCTCTCTTTGCAGCAAGATCGCGGACACTGGTTCGACTGTTACGAAGCAGCTGACTGCCGGCCTGCGCATCGCCGAGTGGGCGGAGCTCGTCACAGCTCACTCGGTGCCGGGACCGTCGGTGCTCGAGGCCATCAAACAGGTGGGGGTGACATGTATGCATGATGGTTAAGTCAAACGTCAAAACACTACCATTCAACTATTCCTTTGTTCCTTCAGTTTGTTTCATATCTGTCCCTCTTCAATCTACCCCTCCCTCCATTCCTTTTCCCCCTTCCAGGTTTCCTCTTCTGAGTCTTCCCTCCTCTCCGGTGTTCTGATGGTGGTTGAAATGTCCTCAGACAGAACCATCACTAAAAACGAATTCTACAGAAAGGGTGGGTACTCGAACAATTCACACTGTTTCTTGCTCAATCATACCCGTTTAACACCGTTCAGTCGCCAGTAGATTTGAATATAACACGTGTACGACATGAAGATTTGAATATAACAATTTAGACTCTCTGACAATGTGCTCGCAGTACTCTGACATCGTGTCTGGTCTGATCAGCCAGCATCGAGCTACTGGAGTGTCGGATGGACTGCTGATATGGACACCGGGAGTACACGAGAGTGAGAAGGCAGACACCCAGGGACAGAACTGGAGATCCGTACAGCAGGTGGGGGAATATGCTAATTAATATGGAATATGCTAATTAATCATGCTATATTCAAATGATCAGGCGATGGCGGTCGACAACTGCGACGTGCTGATTGTGGGACGCGGGGTGACACAGGCAGAGAATCCTGCGAAGGAAGCACAGAAATATCAGAAGAAAGGATGGGAAGAGATGGAGAAGAGGGGATGAGAAGGGATGATGGAGGACAGACACAAAACATACAGGTTGAATATGTTGATGATGAGACTGGTAAATGAAGAACATATGAAGAGATGAATGGTATTAATGTGCTTAACAGTTGGATTCATTCAGCTTTATCACTCATCCATCCTACATTTCAGACTACCACTTACTGTTGAATGGATGATGGAATGCAGATGTATCATACTTGTAGTACAATCTACACACCTCACCCTGTATCATCCATTCCTTTTTCTTCACCACTTACCCTAATCCCTCTCCTCCCTCTCTTCCCCTTCTTCTTAACTGTCCTGTGTGTTTGTATGTCCATCAACCATCCGCAGATGTGCTAAATTGTATGTTGTCTCTATATGCAAGGTGGTGGTGGGGGGATAAGCAATCTAAGACCGGCTGTCTCGATTACCGTAATCTGTTGCTGCTGCTCTTCTCCCCTTCTCCTCCCCCTCTTCTCCCTCATCTAAGTCTTCTTCATTTACACCTTATCCCCGATTCTCCCCTCTCTCTTGTCCCTACTGTCAAACTACACCAACTACGCCATCATCATCACCTCTTCTTCTCCATCGTCATCTTTGGGGGTACATTGAAACCTTTCTGCTCCTGCTGCTGTTTTGAGCTCCTTGTCGGTCTTCTTCTTCTTCTTTCTACTCCTTCAACTCTTCTCCTCCATGTCCTCCTCCTCCTCCTCCTCGTACTCGGCCGCAGCAGCCGCCGCCGCCGCTGCAGCCGCAGTAGCTGCGTGTGATGTTCGCCGACTCGACTACTTCGACTGGAACTATGCACAACCGGTGATTTGAATATAGATTGATGGATTGATGAGTGAACAGACATTCCAGCTCAGTTCATCTACCACAACAACCACTACGACCTCCAACCTGCTTCATCATCATCATCATCATCCTCCACCCAGCATCCTCTTCCCCCTCCCCATCCTGTCTACCCTGTATTCTACCCTTCACCCGTCCCTCCTCCCTTGACTTATCCCACTCCCATCTCTGTTTCTACTAACAACAATGTGTTCACCCCCACTTCCACTGGTTTCGCCCCCTTCACCCCTTCCATTCCCCTCTATCCTACAATATCCGGCTCGAATCCCATTGAAGACTGGAGATGGAGTTGTACGGTGAGAGGGAGAAGATGAGGAAAACAGGGGGAAACAGAATACAGAATGTAACAAGTTAAATATAAATGTGAATGATGAGAATAGCTGAGAGATGAGGATTGAGTTGAAGGTTTTGATTGGTCGACTGCTGCGGCTTCCAGTGAGCACATTCAGCCATCATTCAACTTCAACAGCGCCGATAAGAGAAATGAAGAGAGGAAGGCAATTCGCAAGGTGGAGGTGGGTT
>CAVOJK010000408.1:0-32988 GCA_963695495.1 Hololepta plana | reverse complement strand
CACACTGGCACTACTATACTTCTGCAACTTCTATCGGGAGCAGAAGAGAAGAGTCCCGATGGAGACACGAGTCAGACTTCTGAACTATGATGTACGTCACTTCACTTCTCCCCCAACAAAGCTATCATATTATCGGGAGCTGATAATGAGGTAAAACAATGGACACCGTAGAGCTTTGAGCAGGCTTACTGTGTGGCGAGCGTGCGGTTGAGTATGACACCCCTCTGGTCTTATGACTCATACATAACTTATGAGCTGACTAGATTATCTCTCTTTTTACTCTCTCACTCTTCCCCCTCCCCATCCCTCTCCAGGTGTATCTACTACTGCGGAGTGCTGTTTCAGCATGAAAAATATGTGCGCTAGACTTTCACTTCTGATTTTTTTTCGCAAAAGTCTTGTTCATTTCAGTTGTTGGAGCGCATGCCCAGGATTTGGCTGAACCAGGTCTGTTGGGCAACTGTGTTACGGAAAACAGGATTCTAGAATATTTTCTGAATTTCATAACAATTTTGAGAATGGGAAGGAATTAGTGTCCAACTCGAGAATTGTTCTTTGGGAGAGAACTTGGCTGACGAGTAGACCAGACGAGTACTGTACCTTGTGAGAAAACAATATATTGTCGGGGGCTGAGGTAAAAAGTTTGACACCGTTGAACTTTCCCACTGTGTAGCGGGTGTACCCTTTGACAAGTGTGGGGTTGAACATGAAAATTGTACACGTGGCGAGCAGACTAGATACTTTCTCCTCTCTTTCTAACTCTCTCACTCTCCCTCTCTCTTCTTCCATTCTCGGTATCTGCCTCCGGGTGTATCTAGTCTGCTCGCCACGTGTACAAGACCAGAGGGCTATCATACTCAACCCCACGCTTGCCAGAAGGTACACTCGCTACACAGTGGGAAATTTCAACGGTGTCAAATTTTATACCGCAGCCCCCGACAATACATGACTGATCTCTGTAAATTGGCAGTTGCTCAACAACGCACTCAGCATATGAAACCGGGTAAGCAGAGAAGATATCGTGCAAGATATGTGTCTCGAAAATAACTAATCCATTTTTTAGTAATAGACTTCTGCGCTTTCTAGACTGTGTCGATTTGCACGGGTACAGAGTTTACCCATTTCAGTTTGCACTGGGGTCTGTGTTTGCACGGAGCTCTGAGCCCCGGGTTTGGGTAAGCACGGAGCTTACCCGCGATTTACCCTTTTGATCATAACTTCGCTATAAGTGGTCGTACTGACTTGGGGAAAAGACTGAGGCGTATAGCTCATCGAGATCTTCAACTTTCAGTTTGCGAAGAAAAATGGCGAAACAAACTGTATTGCACGTAGGATGACAACATGAGGCGTTTCTGAATATTTCATGCTGATAGCGCTCACCCAGGCATCAGAATTGTTGAATCTCCTTCGAAAACCACACCAAAAAAGAGAGAGGAAGGCCGAATTCGCGGGTAATTCGGGGGTAATGGAAAACTTCGATTTTGCGCGCGGGTATACCCTCGCACTTTTCTTGCTAAAAAGTTTTACCCCGGGTCGAAGTGCAGAGCACGGTGCATCTCTCTTGATTCGAAGTAAACCCGGTGTAAATCGACACAGTCTAGCGCTTTCTCCAAACTTCTCCTTTTTCGTTAAAACAATACTTACTCGATTTTAGATCTATCACTTATCTATTTTGTGATTGATAGAGTAGTTTAACCTTATATGGATGCTCGTTTTTGCCGTCTCATTGCTGTCACACATTGCCAGTGAGGTGATAAATGATACCGAGAGCCGTTGATGCATGACATTACACTCGAGGCAGGCTCTCGAGACTCGATACACTCGAGACACGCTGCCAGGCCGATGACAATGGAGACCCTCATCATAAATATCTTCACTCAAGCAACTATTTTCTATCCTTCTTCTCGCATGAGTAAACCTTACTGATTCACACTGGTCATATTGATGTTGGAAAGTTATTCTAGAGGCTTCCGTTTAGCGGACACTGGACTATATTGAAACTGGAAGGCACCTCATACGTTTAAGGTTTTCAAAAATTTCATTCTTCTGAAATCGTACGAGTTCATGAAAGCCTTTCATACAGTTTAGGAGGGGGCAGTATGAGTAGAGAGAATTGGATGAGCGTCCGAAGCGCGGTCTCTGCGTGCCGGCGGCGACGAGTCCGGCGGTGCCCAGCGCCTCCATGTCCAGCGTCATCGTCTGAACGCAGCGAGTGCAGAGAACGATCAGCACTGCAAGCACTGTCATACGCTGATATGACGCCGAACTGCCATTCACTCATTTTTCACGATCACGATTCTACTGTAGTTTCGGAATCAAAGAGATACTCTGGATACTTATATAGCTGGAAAATACGCAGGAAGCTCATGACGAAGAGATGTAGAATTTCCGCTTTTTACTCTTCAATCTATCGGGGCCCTTTTGTAGGCGGCTACACAATGAAAGACACACATCTGTTGGTGTCCTGTTGTAAATATGAGGCAAAAACTATCTTTCCATTGTTGGAGAGGTTTGACATTATACAGGAGAGGAATATTCGGACGAGGATATATCATAGAAAAATATTCTCTGTTTTATAAGGTTAAACATATTTCCGATGAATAGGAACTTCACAAACTTGAATAAAAATTATCAGACGTTGCAAATCACAATTGATAGTCATGAGATTATGAGATGTTCAGTGGCAAACTCTCACTATACAAAGAGAAGATATCGATGCACTACATCCACGATCGAAGAGCTCTTCTCCTCTTCCGGAGTGCCGCGAGTAGATTCTCCGGCCCTCCTTCATCTTCGTCACTTTCTTCCTCTTCGATGGGTTCGCTTCCGAGTCCGTCGTAGGCCATGCCAGAGAATTCGAGCTGTAATCACATGCTGCAACAGATCAATAGAGAAGATCTAAGCTGACCTGCACGAATTCATTAAAGATGGGTTCGGTCCACGGCACGGCGGCCATATGCCAGGATTTGAATCCACGGCGCACGACGCGCTTACGTCGAGTCTAGAGAACTCCAACTCTTTCCTCTCGTGCCCTCTCCCCCACTCACAGTCTGCATATTCTGCCGTTCAATGTGGGACAAGTATGATATTTCGAAGCGCGTCTCTGAAAGAATGGGATGGGGGCGAATGGCGAGACTCGTGACTCACTCGTAGCGCGTAGCTTCTCGCGCGTCTCTGCAGGCAGCGGCTCCTCGATCAGCGCCACCAGAACTCGCTCCAGACCCTTACGCAGCTCCGGAAGCAGCAGATCATTGAACAGATCCCTGCAACAAAGAAAACTACAACTTCCGTTCGACTTACGTCTATACATAATCCATAGTCTTTTTTGAGCGAATGTTCCAGTTTATCGAGTGAGGAGGCAAATTGTGAAAAGCAAATCGATTGGTCGTTTTGGGAGAGTTTCTGGCATGACGAATGTGCAATGTACTAACTCTGAAGGTCCTTCCCACTCTTCGGTGTGATAGAGGGCCATCTGGAAGCGGACGACCGCTCGCCGACGGGCGTCCAACAGCGCCCACGCAACTCTGCACATACCGTATACTTCACCCTAGCAGTTGCTGACATTGTGAGCGTTAGTTGGTGTAACACTCAAATATAGCCAAAGTTGTTGAATGAAGTGAGACTGACGTATTGATTCCTCTCGGTAGATATCCTCTGACTAGCTTGGCAGAGTCGACGACGTACTCGCGCACTTGCTCTATCTTGCACGCCTGATAAGCACTCTCTCATCATCACTTCTCCACCAGCTCTCACCTTGTACGGCACATTGCGATATGACGCAGATTCGAACTTTCTCCGATTGTAAGAGCCAAATCGGAAAAGAATTATATGAGCGACGGCCGTGATGAAGCGAGCCAGCTCGTCGCAGTATACTGTAGATTACGGTACTCCTCGCATCCGCTAGAACAATGATGAGACTCACAACTTCGAGTATTCTTCTTTTTCTTGCCCAAACGCTCGCGCCACGTGAACACAACTGATTGTGGATCTCGTGTCTGTGGGCGACTACATCTCGACTCACTCGGCTTGGGTTCGACTACGTCAGCTGGGAGCAGCTCCACTGGATCGGGAACTTCGAGTCCTGGACAAGAGCATCAAACAAACTCATAGAGTAAGAGTGAAACTAACTCCCACACAGTTCGTCTTCTTCCTGCTCCCATTCATAATCGCTGTCATCATTTTCGATCTCTGCCTGCATCCACCGAGAATATCTGATGATGACAGCACCCCTCTCCCCTTCCGACATCCAACCACTCCCCCCACGAGATAACCTCGCGTGTCAGTTTGCAACAAATGCTTGTCATCTCAACACACAATCATTTTGATCCATTCAGTTTCATTAGAGTAATACGTTAACAATAATAGAGACTTTTACAGAAAATGGAAAATTTAAGAAAAACTAAACTTTGAAATTAGCAGCTAAAAATTGAATAAGTTGTTTGAAACACTTGGAGAGAGGAAAATAAATGAAAAGTGAACGGATCGGATGTTACATTTCGTTTTTAGCCTTGATCGTAGCAAAAAAGACACGCACAATGAGAGAAGGCGCCATGTTGTGCTGACGTGGTGGGTGGAGCATGTGTGGAGATGGTGGAGACGTTGTCAGATGGAACGCATCATCGATGGGCGGAGCTTATCAGAGCCCCATACCCATCTCCACGCCCACCCAATCTCTCATGATGATATCCTAACGACGTGTGCGTGTCAAAAAATCCACGATAAGCTCCAGTGATACAGTTCTGCTGGATGGTACAAGAGGGGGAGGAGGAAACGTCCAACTATAAGGGACGAGAGAAAACTAATAAACACAACAAGCTACTAGAGAGGGGTGGAGAAGCGACGAGAGGGGCAATAGAGAAGAGATACAAGAGAGGGCGGGACTTCGGGATACCGTATTCGTGTGATGCTTGACTAAATGATCATCTACAAATAATGAACAAATTTGATGCACGAGTCTGAACAACGGATCGAACATGACGGATGGAACCCGATGGTGGTGGAGAGTTTGCAAGGAAGAAGTGATTATCGTTTCAAAAGTAAAGTTGTACAATGAAAACGACCTAAATTGTAAAATGAGTGACAAAATATGAGACCTGGATGGGAACTATTGTCGTGTGCTTCTGAACAATTAAAATATTTATTTCAAAGTGTCAAACGTTGTTGGGAAGTGTGAGAGGGAGAGATAGCAGATGAGAGGGAACCCCGAGTGGTTGGACGGTGATACCGGAACTGCGTGCAGCGCGTTGCGGGCGGACGCCCAGCGATTCGCTGGCGCCAACTACCATACTATGCAACATTCCCGCAGGATACTGTAGTCCGTATGTGTGTGGATGATTGGGCATAAAGTGGAATAGGCAGAAGGCAGGGAGAACCGGGGGAGAATAAGAGTGATAGGGATAACATGGAAGGCAACTGGATGAGATGGGATATAAAGAGAAGTAGGTACACGAGGTCTTCCACAAGACTCGACTCCTAATACTGGAAGAACGAATGATGGAGTCCTAGTGACCATGTGGTGGGAGTGGTAGATACACGAAGTGGGAATGAGCGTGTGGGAGAGGCCTAGATAGCTATGAGGGGAGACTAGCAGGTACCAAGCCCAATAATGCTTCTGGACACCGTACCTAGGAATCTACAAGTAAAACTATGCCACTTTCTCTAGCTCTCATACAAGAATATATGTACAGTATATTGGTGTGAGAGGAGGGAAGATGGGTGAGATGCTATGAGGATGATGGATGTGGATGGAGAACATTTCATGCTGGGGTATCGGACCTGTTGATGGGTGACAGGGAGAGAGCGGGTCCAGGATTATGGGGCTTGATACAAGCGGGTCCAGAAGAGGGAGAGAAACGAGAGGCATGGAAAAAGGGATGAAATGCACATCGGGCCGATTCTCGTAGTGATAGAGCACACACTGTGAGATGGGGCGTGAGATACGCTACAATATTTGTATCGGATGAGGTGGGCGGGGAGGATTAGCGAGTGGGGAATGAATTATGAAGAGGATGTTAGATAGGGCGGAGAGATAGATAATGAAGAGCAGAAAGGATAAGCAGATCGAGTAAGTCTTGTCAGAGTGGAGGTATGAGTAGAGGTAAACAATCCATTTTGGAACGCTTTACGGCTTTGTTGCTTTTGTGAGAAGTTACGATAAGAAGATGAAAAATGATTCTCGAAGAACGAAAAAAGAAAAAGTGAAACATGTGAATGCATTTTACAGAATGGACAAAAGTATTGCCGGTTGATTGAAGTGCAGGTTTGAATGTGAATAGTAGCAGAGCATAGAACTCATGTTTTTTCTTGAAGTAAAGCTTGTAAGAATGATTGTAACTTGTTGTGTGTGTGCAGAGTGTGTGTTTGTGAATGAGAAGTGGTAGAATGAGCTGGACTAGAGGAAACGCGGAGGGAACCATGCAGCTCGAGACTCCGAAAATACACAAGACGAGACCCGACCGGCCGAGAAGGCCAAGTCACCAACGAAACCGAATAAAAACACATACGACACACACCGAAAAGTGATGATTAGTTTGCGCAATATTTGATCTCTCTCTTCAAAACTATGTATATTGTTTTCTGTGGGAGATGAAAATGTGCGTGGGTGTGTTGTGGGAGTCATGGTGTACGGTAGAGTGCACGTCGTGGCGACGTTTCTCTCTCGCATATCATGATTTGAACAAGCTTAACGGGGATAGTAGGGAAAGAGAATGGCAAGAGCAACGATCTAACAGTTGAACAAAGTATAGGATAGGAGAGAAATATAAAGGAAATCACTCAATACTTTGCTCGATAGTTCGATATTGCTCTCACATACTACAAAGAAAAGTCTTAGCAATTATGAAGTATAAAAATATGATACAGAATAAAACCGAAAAACACCAGCTTTTTCTCACTGTAAAGGAGGGGGGTGCAGGCTGACGCGGTCCGACAAAAAAACGCGAAACCGAACGTGAGCTGCGCGTGGAGAGGAGACGAGAGCTACCCGATCATACCCGGAATCAGACGTAAAATGCGAGAATGAGTGTAGCATTCAAGAGTGTGCGTGTGACAGCTTTGTACAGGGACTGCTGGGGGAGGTATGAAGTCGGGAGCGGAATGGGAGGGAGAGACTGGGCTTGACGAGTTTGGTATCAAATATCATACAAGCAATGCATACATTGCACAAGACTTGTTCTACTGGAGTCTAGAGATGGTATTATGATGGTGGTTTCATGCGTGGGATCCAAAGGGGGCGGGCAGATTGTTGAGTTGATTGAAAAGTGATCGATTAGATTCAGGCGGAGACGGTGGTGATGCGAGACGTGGCGAGAATGTCTGCAGGACAGAGCATGAAGTCTGCATGTCCTCCAGAGATGCTCGAAGACGTCGTCGTGGATGCGCAATCCGAGTCCGAATCGCCCGAATTGAGTGACAGATCTTGCAGGCCCGATTCGAGATTTTCCAGAGTGACCGGAGTAGAAAAGAAGAGCGATTCGTCAGTCTCCTGATAGAGAACAGTTTTGAGCATGACACGGAACATTAAAGTTACTCGTATTGTTAACGAGAATGTACTTTGCACTAATCGAGGGAAAGTGTACGGTGGATAATAAGCTGACCTTGAACCAATCGATAGATGGCATGGGAAGAGCGCGCGCCGATGGAGAATCCGTCCATTTGCTGCCAGCGAACGGCGAGATCGATCCGCTCTGAACAACAAAATGACGTTTTCCACACAATCCGGTCAACCAATGGAGACTCAAACAGTTCAGCGACTTCGTCATAGCGAAAAGAATGGTTGAAACGAACCTTGCTTCCGTTGTTGGATGGAGAGACGGTGGAAGCAGCGCGACGAGGAGCACGCTGAAGATTGTCATCATATTCATCCGTTTCCCTCTCTAAATTCATTCCAGACTTTGAGTCTCTTGCTAGATAGACAATCATTGCAAATATTATACACATTGCATTTCAATGGATTGGTAAAGAGATCGAACTTGAACCGACTCTCTCTACTCACATGATTATTGCTCTTGCTCGACTTGGGCGTCGTCATCGAATTGCCGTAGTTCGAGTTCTGCAATTACTTCATTTTGCTTTTTTTATGAGAAAAACGGTTTATAAAGTTTCAGTGAAACCATCTGTTTATAGTTTCGTGCATTGATGACGAAAGAGTTGTGAGAAGGATAATTGGGAAAGAAGAGTTTCCTCAATTGTTTTTCATCTTGAGTCAAGATGCTTGGCGCTGAGCTGCTGCGCGATTCGAAATAACGAATTGTGTTATCTAGCTTGGAGATGGAACGATCGAGGATACAGGTACTTTTCCCGAGAATGGAAAGCAAAGTAAAAACTGACGGTGAAAGTGAGGACGGGCGATGAGCTGCCGAACGCGGCGCCCGGTACCGGCCCCAGATTCATGCTCAGCAGCGAAACCGGAGATTGACGCGACTGCTGAATAAGCACATTTCATCAACACTTTCAAGATGGAACATTTACTCTCCTTCCATTCTTCTCATTCGTCCGTACTCCGGCTCCGTTTGAGTGTTATGGTAGTATCTTTGAAAACACAAAGATCGAGGGAAGAAAAAAAGACAAAACAACGATTCTACTTTCCCTGGGTGCGCCCTTTTGTTTACGTAAGCCAAGAGAAGAGAAGAGTCGAAGGGGGATAGAGAAAAACTATGAAAGAATAATAACATAACACATCCACATCGGTCGTTTTTGTCATAACTTTCAGCCAATGATAATTTTGCGTATAAGCAAAGTATATAGTGAGAAAGAAGACGAACCTCGTGTTGAACGCTCTTCGAGTGGACGAGGCGACGATTGCGTGGAGTGGACGCCCCTTGAGATTCGCTGCTGCAATTATGATACTTTGATAGATAAAAATTTGTTTTTAGACTCTCCAAGAGTGATACGAATGCAAATCATTGTCAGCGATAGTAATAACAGAAGGTTTTTAGTCCGATGTGGGGATTCCCCCCCACTGGGGAAGGCGTGAAAGTGGTCGATGGTAATGTCTCACCCAGATGGAGATGCGGAGGCAGGGAAGAGCTGCGAGAGAATCGAGTTGGGATGAGGAGACATTATGCTGTAAAGTTAACCATTATTATGAAGTAAAGAAAAACGGATGAGTTTGGCCCAAATCGAGAACGCACACACGTGACGGTGTAACCATCACACAATGTACTAAATAATCATTGTTTGTAAACTAACAATCTTGATACGATGGTTAATGAAAAAAGAAAGAAAGCATACTTTTAAAGAATAGAGTAAAGAGGAGAATAAACACACCAATAAGGAGAAAAAACTCACATTAGTCTATTTAATGACGACGAATCAGAAAAGTCTAGAGTTGAGTAAATAGCTATGCTTGAATGAAGCGTAGAGATAGAGAAGGGGTGGGTTCTAGCCAAGTTTGTGTTCACAACCTGCAATGGGCGGGATGTTCTTTCAGGGCATTGTGCAATTTTTAACCTGGGCTCTCCCAGTGGAGATCCTCCTGGCTTGTGAGACTATGGTAGTGGAGAGAGACTGGGGAGAGAGGAGAGAGTACGTATAGGGGAGAGGACGCCTAGAGACTGACGTTTCGAAATAGCTTTGGGGGTCGTGAGAGCTGGGGAGATAATGAGGAAAGATGTGATAGGACTGGGAGGGATGAATGGTCACCTTGATAGTGGATAGCAGATGCTACAGTAGTGAGATTGATAGACGAGCGGATTGATGTTACCGCTGTGATGTTCCTTGGTGAAAGAGGTGAGACGAGCTGATCAGCATACAAATACCTGTAATACAAATATCTTCAACTGATACAAAGTTCTTCAAAAGTAGCAAATGGAATGATTGCAATGAGATGGCGAACGTACGTGATCTCTCCAGGTGTGCAGTCTCGATGGATGCGTGTCTATCAACTATACGATAACGTTGTTGCGCGAGAGCTGGTGGGAACGCCCTCGGCGTCTAGCGTGGAAACACGAACACTGCAACCAATCATTATGCCCCATCTCTATCCATGGCAGTATTCAAAGAACAACGCGACGAGACCATATCAGTACATATCACACTTTTATCTATGAGAGCGATAGCGAACGGTGTGTGAGAATATAAAGAAGTGAGAGAGAGCGACTGTAATGCGGGTGAACTTGAGAAGGGAGAAAAAGAGAGAGAGAGGCGAAAGCAGCAGCACGCTGGACGGTGTATGTGGAAGCGAGTCGCTGGGTAGACGTATGAAATTGAGTGTGGTGGTGGTAGTGATGGTCGGTGGGGAGGTAGACGAGAGTGAAATGGATGGGGAGGTTTGAGAGAGGAGCGAGGGGAGAGATGGTGGTGTGCACTGTGTGTGCGTCTGTCTCGATCGAATAGATCAATGGAGAGCGCGCACGCACTTCGCAGATACTTGAGACGAAGCGAGGAGAACAGAGGGAGAGAGCAGGAGAGAGCAGGAGAGAGCAGGAGAACGGCAGCACGAATACCAGAAGCTGCCACTAGATAGACATTCAATTCAATGGCAGTTTGCGTGAGATGAGAGAGGCGAAAGAGCAGTGGATAGGGAGAGATGAAACACATCTATCTACCTATCTAGACTGGTTTCGTTGCACCAGCTCTTGCTTTTCCTCTTCCCCCTACTCCTATACCTCTAAAGCAGTTTACATCTCGTTCCCCCGAAAAACTGGCTGTCACATTAACTATAGTCTTTTGATTGTGCTTACAATTAGTTAGAGAAAATGAAGAAAAGCTACACAGTCATTTTTATTTAGCAGACGACGTGGTTTTCAGTCGAATTCATTCGAAGAAGAGGGAAAGAAAGAAAAAGTTCTTTCAAATGGATTGTCAGTTGAATGTGCTCGCTCGGTCACGAGGGCGGAATGGCATAGAAGAGAGCTAGACGTGGGGGGAGAGGGGGGAGAGGAAGAGAAAGAGAGAGACGCGGAAGAGAATCGACCTCCTCGTCTGTGCTGGTGGTGCTTGGGAGAGAAGAACATTGGACAAGGGAGAAATACGCGACGCATCCCTTCACTCTTACGCGCTCGCGTCGCGACTGAATCAATCATCTTGTTACGAGAATAGGACACAACTTAGCCCAAATACCGTAATCTTGCGTTTAGCGACAGACTCCATGGAGACTCGCTTTTTGGAAAGAGACGTGCGTGCATTCCCTATCGGGGACTGATAGCAGGCGATTGAAGTGTGTCACGCTCAATACTTCACCGCCTATGCATCAACGCTTCTTATCTATTTCATATCAGCCTATTTTTGCTTCCCATCCATCAAAATGTTCCCAAAATTTTGCCTAAGACGTGCAAACTTTGACCAAAACTTGGAATGAATAGCGAACCAAACCAAACGAACCGTGAGTAGAGAGATAACTTGTGGCATTTGAGTGAAGAGTAAATTTAGCTGATAAACATGTCAGGACGGATATCGATGAAAGTATGAAGTGCGGTTGATAACCGTTGCTGCGTCAACGAGACAATTGGTTCATTACTGAACACATTTATCCGCGTGAGAGACTCCTTTCTTTTCAAGAAAATAAATTACAAAGATGAACCAAAGAAACACAGCTCTTGCCTCTTTGAACAGCACATTGAAAGAGAGCGAGAAGGTGGAAAGCTGCTCCATCACGTCTCCAACACTTCGCATTCCTCCTCTGGAAGTAATCACATTCACGAAAGCTTATTCGAATTTGACCATGCTTTGAAAGGTATGCGAGAACTAAATTCCACAATTTACTTAGGAAAGCTACTTGTACTCGAAATCGAAATAAGGAACCCTTCTTTTAAAGAATCCTTCTGGCCTTGAAATGACTAGGCTAACTATTTTCTATTTTTTCGACCAAAACGGTCGAAGTATGTATGTTACCCGGAAGGATGCAGTTTTGAATCACTTTCAACTTCTCATTTAATCTCCTGGAGATATACACTAGCCGTAGAGACCCCAGAGTCGATCGTTTTCAGAAACAGGAATTGTTTTCAGTAGTACACGAAGCACGACATGCCAACACACAAAGTTTTTTTTTCAAGAAATGCAGTCAACGTCGAAGGTTTTTGATAGTAAAATTTTCAGCCAGACAGACCTTCTCCATTCTCAGCTTCGTCGGCTTCTCTATCCACGTTGTCATCTTCAATCTCCGGCACCTGAGAATTATTTGGTTTTGCATCTCTGTCATATCTCTATCAAGAGTGGGCCTCATGGCAGAATAATTCCTGATCTACCCGAAATGTTCATTAGGCAGTTTCCTTATGGTCGCCGACCATTGGTCGGTTCAGTCACCTCCCGACAAACGCTCTGTCCCTGGCACATTTCTGATCTTCCACGAACATACTGGAAACTGATTCATCGGAAAAGTTTGGTGAAACATAGTTCATTGTAAGGTGAGATACTGCAGTTGATGTTGTCACTGACCTCGATGAATCCTTCGGTGTCCCCGGTGACGTCCTCCTCGCCTTCCGCCTCCTCCTCCACTGCACCGGATTCCTCCTGGCAGGAGTCCTGCACATGGCACTACATTGACTACCGAACGCATAACAAGATTCCCAACTAGCAAAGCGAATTTCAAACCGAAAGAGAAAATTTTTTAAACTAGAATGTCTTCCATACTCTCTCTCTCTCTCTCTCTCTCTCTCTCTCTCTCTCTCTCTCTCACTCTCTCTCTCTCTCCCCCCCTCTCTCTCTCTCTCTCTCTTCTCTCTCTCTCTCTCTCTCTCTCTCTCTCCACAAACCTCGATCTCCTCGCCACCGGCTCCATCAGCGGCTTCTTCTTCCATAGCACCTTCATCTTCATGCCTGAATTATACAAATCAGATGTATCTAACAATTTTATACCCAAATCTTTGTCACACCAGTCATAAAATGAATCCATACATCCAGAGAGGCCTGTCACCGATCCGCAGAGTAGCACTCCAACAGACTGTGTTATTGGGCGAGTTTCGTTAAAAAATGAAGGAATCGTCGTTTTCATAAGAAGAGTAGCAGAGTAACGTCGCTGGGCGTCGGTAATTTTGTACCTAGTTCTGGAAGTATAAATATGAACGAAAAGACTAATTGTTCCTCGTTTACACCAGTAAAGAAGTTCTCTTCCAGCTCGCGGATTCTGCCCGTTTTCTCGCTCATCTGTCGATCCGCATCTGAAAATGGGTCACGTTGCCTTTGTGGCTACTTATGGGTGATAGAGTAGACACGCACCTCTCAGCTGATGCTTGTAGTGGAGAGCGGTTCGCAGGGCAAGATGTAGCTCCTCAACCAATTCATTCAGAGTCAATTGAAATCCTTCATAACTTTGTTCTCACTCTGAGTGTATCCGACGACCCTTTCGACAAAACTAGCGGAACATGAATCTTAAGCTTTGATCCACTCATACGAGGTCGAACAGTGGGTTTGAAGCGTTTCAGTACAAGGGTTTTCGCTTCCCCTGGATATTCATTTCAATTTAGTGACCCAGGTTCACTGTAAGGGTCGTTGAACCTTCTCAATGGGAATTTTGTTCCTAGCACACCATCTCTGACTGTTACCCGGTTCGCTGAGCACTATTCCGGCACAGCTATAAAGCAAACACCTCTTATACTTGAACACGTCAGCGCCGAAAACAGAACATTTGATATATTGATCTGTGATAGTGTATAACTACTCAGGTCTCTGCTAGGCTACTGTAAAAAAAGAGAGAGAGTGGGGAAATTGAAAGGCGCAGACATTCGCTGATTCCTCGTTACGGTTATGCGCTCCTCATTTCACCCATGATCTTGCTTTGTATTCTAGTGCCAACCTGAGTAGTTACACTGATCTGTTGAAAACTAACCTTCTCGACGAGAGCCTTTGCCTTGCCGTCCGCCTTCAACTTGTCGTTCTCCTCTCTCAGCTTGCGCAACTCGCTCCACTCCTTCGTGTGCTCTTGGCTGAACACAATCCATACACACATCGCAAAATATCATGGCATTGACTGTCTGGTGACACAAAAAATGAAACTTCGGATCTCCTTCTTGCACTTCACGCCCGCATACCATTGTTCATTCATATCGTGATCATCTTCATGAAGATCAATAACAGACTCAATTGTTGCATTTTAGGACATACTTCGGTGTGAATAGTCCCTTTTCATTCATTTTGTTGATTATTACCGGCAGACGGCGGGTATTGAATTACAGTCCGAGACGGTCCACTTTTCCAGTTCTAGTTTCAGAGTTGTGTTGAATGTACAATTTCAGCTTTTTCACAGAAGCACTCTCAGATATTACCACCGCAAAAAATTGGTCACAGTTGTGCCAGGGACAGTGGAAATTTGACCATATCGTACTGCAATTCGATAGTCGCTGTCTCCCAGTAATAAATACCTGGCCTTGCCCTTGAGGACGCTAATCTCCGTCTTGAGCGTCTCCGCCTCCTTCTTCGCCGCGTACACTTCGTCACGCATTGCGCCCAATGCTTCCTGCACGAATGATGACCATTTTAGAAAATCTAGTGTAAATGACACTGGGTAACGAGACTGGTATAGCCGGGTTTGATTCATCTGCAGTTTCAAGGCTCTTGGCTACATGAGGGAAGCGATCATTACTATGTCATAAGCATAGGTGGATTTGTGAACATTTGCTAAAGTGTTATCCTACTTTTTCTGTACTGCGACCTAGCAAGAAATCGAAAACCGTTTTCACATCATTGGGGCAAGAAAGCGACACTCGCAGTGCCTCTCTCTTGACGCTCCATCAAATTGCGTTGCAAAAGTTGCACAGATATCAGCAAAACAATATGCCTTTCTCATATTATGATTCAGGCTTTCCAGCTCATGGCGATTCTGGTGAACATTCGCCTCCATTGTCATCAAGAAGTATAAAAATAACTGACGTAGATATAGGAATCAAGCTGGGCTCCGCGTCGCGAATTGAGGGCGGACGCCGCGTTGCCGAGAAGATGCCAGCGACCTTCGCATTGCACTTGCTGCAAGCCATTTGATACAGTGATAGAAATTATAGTGATATTTTTTTATTTATCATGGTTAACGTAGGCATCGCAACGAAATTTGTGAGAAGAGCTGGAAAAGGCGATGATATGTACTGACCGCCATCTCCTTATTCTTTCTCTCCATGATGGTGGATCGAATCCTGGCGCTGTGAGCGTAGCGCTCGGATTTCTTGAGTTGCGCCTGTAGACGTTCTATTTCCTCCGAGTCTTGCAAGCATCTGAAAAAGGATATATTGGAAGAGAGCTCTTGCACTACTTGTATTCCAAACAAGAGGCAGTGAAAAAGCTCGCAATAAACTCGATTGAGAAAAAGTAGATGAAAAACAAGAAAAATTACTTTTCGACGAGGAGTTCTTTGCTCATGTTCTCGAGAGAGTTGCGCAGAGATTCCGTCGCTGCCGGTTCGTCTTTCTTCGATTTCTGATGTAGGCTCATTCAATCGCTCTCACAGGTGATCAGAGTTTTCAATTTCTCTCTAGGCTCTTCAGATTATTTAAATATGAACCTTGGCATTAGCTGAGTTGGTGGAATCCTGAGCCCTCTTCTTGGTAGCGACGTCTGGCATGGCTGCTGGAAGATTAGAAACTATCAGAGTGATTGAAAAAAAGTCGAAAACAGTAATAAATACTTTGTTACAAAATTTTGCAACAAAATTTTTGTATTTCGCAATTGTAAAAAAATCAGACACCATCCGACAAAATCTCGAAAATGCACTACATTTGGGGAGCAACGTGGTCAGTCGTGACTTTCTGGCAGTTTGTATAGGGAGGGCCGAGCTGGTTAAACTTTTCGTTCATCTTCTTACAGTATCGTAAGTACTGTAGTCGCCCTGGCCTAACAGACGCTCCAGCGCAAAAAGTCGGGACCCTGTCTGGCGCGTACTAACTTTTTCTTCATGCCAGATTGGCTTTGACTTGCGTAAAAATGCACCACGGCCGTAGAAAAGATATCATGGAGATTTCGCACTCTTCGTTTCTCCTCGAAAGTTACTGTATGTGCCGATGGCCATGGTCATGGGTGCCCGTGTTTTTCAATAAATCACCATTTTTTTAAATAATCTTTTTTCTTATTAATTTTCCAGAAAAATGGATACGCTCAATGAACTTTTCACGCCCTTTTACCACTGATAACACATGAAATGTGTTGTTAGAGTAGACTTCAAATTATCGATGGCCCTCCCTAAGTTTGTAAAACGCACGACGCACGACAGCGCACGACGCACGACACCTACAGTAAAATCGTTGTGTGTCGTGCGTGGTGCAGGGGTGGTGTGTCGTGCGTTTCGCAAATTCCATAGGGAGTTTGCGAAACGCACCACGCACGACGCACTATGACGCGTCAAAGTTAAGCGTCGCGTGTCTAAATGTTGAGCGTCGTCGTGCGTCGTGCGCTGTCGTGCGTCGTGCGTTTCGCAAACTGCCGACTTTCTAGTAGAAAGTGTGCCATGGTCCATTTGGCTCTGTGCCAAGAGAGAAGACGCAGAGGTTTCGGGCACTCTAGGAGGGAGAGAGAAAATGAGGAGAGATGCAGAGTTCCATGGTAAATAGAGGTGCCCCGGAGAGGTGAATCCAAAAATTGAGAAAAGCTTTATGTTACGCCCTGCGCATTTGTTTGAAGTATTCTCACTCTAATTTTCAGCGAAAATAGTGCAGTTTCAAGGATAGATCATTCACTTCGCGCAACGTCCACTCGAGAGGTTACAAAATCAACATGTTTGGAACTCCAGCTGCCACGAATCGGAAAATCCGAAATCTCAAAAAAGCTTTATGTTACGCCCTGCGTATTGGATCTAGCTTCCCAGATTTGCATTTTGAGCCATATCCGTGAAGGTCTAAGGGAAGATCATTCACTCGGCACACCCTCAACTCGGGAACGCGAGAAATGACTCATGTTTGGAACTCCGGGCGCCACGAATCGGAAAATCCGAAATCTCAAAAAAGCTTTATGTTACGCCCTGCGTATTGGATCTAGCTTCCCAGATTTGCATTTTGAGCCATATCCGTGAAGGTCTAAGGGAAGATCATTCACTCGGCACACCCTCAACTCGGGAACGCGAGAAATGACTCATGTTTGGAACTCCGGGCGCCACGGATCGGAAAATCCGAAATCTCGAAAAAGCTTTATGTTACGCTCTGCGTATGGGATCTAGCTTCCCAGATTTGCATTTTGAGCCATATCCGTGAAGGTCTAAGGGAAGATCATTCACTCGGCACACCCTCAACTCGGGAACGCGAGAAATGACTCATGTTTGGAACTCCGGGCGCCACGGATCGGAAAATCCGAAATCTCAAAAAAGCTTTATGTTACGCCCTGCGTATTGGATCTAGCTTCTCAGATTTGCATTTTGAGCCATATCCGTGGAGATCTAAAGATAGATCATTCACTTGGCGCACCACCAACTCAAAAAACCGAGAAATGGCCAAGTTTGTAACCCCGGGCGCAACGGATCGGAAAACCCGAAATCTCAAAAAAGCTTTATGTTACGCTCTGCGTATGGGATCTAGCTTTCCAGATTTCCATTTCGGGCCAGATCCGTGCAGATCTAAAGGTGGATCATTCACTTGGCGCACCACCAACTCAAAAAACCGAGAAATGGCCAAGTTTGTAACCCCGGGCGCAACGGATTGGAAAACCCGAAATCTCAAAAAAGCTTTATGTTACGCTCTGCGTATGGGATCTAGCTTTCCAGATTCTCATTCTGAGCCATATCCGTGAAGGTCTAAGGGAAGATCATTCACTCGGCACACCCTCAACTCGAAAACGCGAGAAATGACCAATGTTTCGAACTCCGGGTGCCACGATTCAGAGAATCCGAAATCTCGAAAAAGCTTTATGTTACGCCCTGCGTATTGGATCTAGCTTCTCAGATTTGCATTTTGAGCCATATCCGTGAAGGTCTAAGGGAAGATCATTCACTCGGCACACCCTCAACTCGAAAACGCGAGAAATGACCAATGTTTCGAACTCCGGGTGCCACGATTCAGAAAATCCGAAATCTCGAAAAAGCTTTATGTTACGCCCTGCGTATTGGATCTAGCTTCTCAGATTTGCATTTTGAGCCATATCCGTGGAGATCTAAAGATAGATCATTCACTTGGCGCACCATCAACTCAAAAAACCGAGAAATGGCCAAGTCTGTAACCCCGGGCGCAACGGATCGGAAAACCCGAAATCTCAAAAAAACTTTATGTTACGCTCTGCGTATGGGATCTAGCTTCCCAGATTTCCATTTCGGGCCAGATCCGTGCAGATCTAAAGGTGGATCATTCACTTTGCGCACCACCAACTCAAAAACCCTAGAAATGACCATGTTTGAAACTCTGGGTGCCACCGATTGGAAAGTCTGAAATCCTAAAAAAACTTTATGTTACGCTTTTCGCAGTGGATCTAGCTCCCTAGATTCTCAATTTGAGCCAGATCTGTGCAGATCTAAAGGTAGATCATTCACTTGGCGTGAAGTGAACCCATAAAAGCACTTTTCGACACACTAAATCTCAAATAAAGTTTTGATCAACGAAACATACTCTGGGGAATAATTTTAGTTGAACTATCATGTAAGAGCATTCGAAAACACAAAACTAGCTCGCAAAAACAAAATTTTTGCTGAAACGAGAAAAATTAGCTTCGGGTCACACTCTATAACTGTTACTTTTCTACGGACGTAGGTACGGCTACGATTGTGTCCGTTGCTCCCCATTCTCCGTGTTCGTCGGGCAGTGTCAGACTTTGAACATAATGGTGTGCGACGTGGTGCATTGCGTGCAGTGGTGTGCGTTTATTGGAAGTGAAAGTACGGTAGCCCACAAAAGTTTCAACTACCGTAATCCCAAAGACACTGATCAAACGAGAGAATGGTTGACATTTGTTGGTGGAAACACTAAATTGTTCATAACCTTCAATAAACGCATATGTGGCTTTGTATGTTTGGTGTAGGCGTAAACTAGAGGCGCAAATAAAGAGGAGAGCTCAAGGAATGTTAGAGACCAATTCTCTCATCACAGTTTGCGTTGATGTTAGTGGACGAGTATGAGTGGAAGTGTACGTTTGACCTACGTCATGGAGATTTTTCCATGGAATTATAGGAGGAACGGCGTCTGGAAAGGATTGTCGGGTAGGTAGTTTGATTTAGTCAGATAGTGATTGTTCGCAATCAGTGGACATATGGCAAGACGCTCTCCATTTGCTCGCCGACTCACCGCAGATGCAAATTGTTCACTACAATCATTATGGTTGGGAACGCGTGTCGAAGGGCGGTTCATCAGGCAGATTGTTCAGGAGGCACTACGGTAGACGGGAACGGATCATTTGGCGGGGCGCTTGGAGCTGTGCAAGGTATCCATTCTACCCTATTATTGGGCTCGTCTGGAAAGTGGGAGCAAACTACACACAGCCGGTGAGTTCAATGCGACACTGACTGCGTTCATCCAGAGCCCAGCGAGAGTTCGCTATCTGACACCTTCTCCATCATTCGATTATCTGGAGGTGACACTGACCAATGTTCCTAATGAAAAGGTAGAATTAACAGCCTCGCTTCTACGTTCAAGCTGCACCACCCGTTCCTTCTCCTTTCTCCTTCGACGCTCTCATCAAATTCCAGCCTTTCGACATTCCATCGTTCATGATACTCATTTGTTCATTGCTAGTTTATTCACTTCTGCGAATACGCATCAGTGGGGGCACGATCTGGTTAGCGAGAAATTCGATACCGTGTGATATGGTCCTGGTGACAAGAAGTCTCCAGCTGCGATGCTCTGCGTCTGCTCTTCATCCTGGGCATGCTGCAGATATACTCTGCCATGTTCACCGGCAATATGATTGCACCCGCTGTCATCAAAACAGAGTGAACTTGCTGTCCATCCGTAGTGTGATTCCGGGTGTATTCACTGAATACTATTACTGAATACTAATACTATTCAGTGATCGTTTTGCGGACATCCGCTAAACAATAACCCACGGATAGTGTCCCTCCATGGATAACTGAACTTCCTCGTGTTTTCCACAGGCAGAGCATTGATGAACTCATTCTTATTGACCTTCCGACTTCTGATCATTGGTAATAGATATTTCCATCCAGTCTTGGCACCTTCCCGCTCTTGGAAAAACTTTTTTGTCCCACCCTCGAGACTCACTTAGCTGTTTTTGCTCATGAGAGCGCGGGGTTATCAGAACCACCGACGTGAGTTCAGATACTTCGAAGATCTTCTGGCAGCCCTCAGACGAGGGACGAGGAATCTAATAATCATGGGCAATGTTCTTGATAGACGAGAGGTGAGCAAGTTATCGAACAATAAAACGAGAGAGATGCGATTGCTGGATCATGCTCTACTCTTCATTCCAATTCACAGCTGCGTGAGCTCTTCAGTGGGGATCGATACTCGGACGTGCTGCATGCAGAAGATGCTCAAGACTCCATCTACAAGGTTGGAATGACTTGGACTCGTTCCTGCATGCGTGGCAGGCATGCAACGACTCCAACGCTGCGCTCTACGATGGCGCAACCATGTTCGATGTTGTGGAGCCATACAATCCACTGCTGGTCCCGTGCAGACTACAGAAGTACGTCATCTCTAGTTCACTTATCAAACTGTCGGGGGTGGGCCCGAACGTGGACTATTCAGAGTTTCCGCGGGCTCGTTCCATCCCAACTTCTCTATCGAAACATTTCTCTCGTCCGCTCCAATCGGAATGCCAACGCCCATCGTTTTTCTGATCAACAAGCACAATCACAAGCTGATTAGAGTTTTGTCACAAGTAATCCTTCGTCTATACGATAGAGATCGGGTGAGTGGATCAGCTCTACCAGAGGCAACTAAAAATGACACAATCTCCAGGTTGATTCTTTTTGGTATGCACGCTATACATCCGCCCGTTCGTATTCTAAAGCTGCATCGGGAAGTGAGACGATGAGCATTGGTGGGGGTGAAAATGGATGATGTGAGGTGCGTCGACAGCGACTCCGATCAGTGTGAACTCCCTCGCATTTCCTATCGTAATCTTCCTCGCCACGCTCATCTCCTCATCTCTTGTATTCATTTTCGAGATGAATTCACAACGAACCAATTGGATGGCCTTCTGATACTGTAGATTTGTTGGAACTGATTGGAACTCATTGAATGAAGTTGAATGACAGATGATCGAATACCTCATCGAAGAAAACAGCAGAAAAACTTCTTTTTTGTGACAAACTATGAAACTTTTTCAATGTTTTCCGCTTCCGGACATTCAAATACTCTATTACTTTTTGTACACAGGATCAAGTTTTGATGTTTAGGGTAGGCGGGATAGAGCGCAAACATAGACAAACGTGAGTTGCCACGAATGCACTGAGGACAAATTGAGTGTGTCACTCTTGCGCGTAGTGCCTGGTGGACATAGCGAGCGACCATGAATGGAAGCATCCGTCTCACATACATCATGCAGATATTTCCCTGGTCTTATCAGAGGAACGGCGTCTGGAAAGGACTCACAGGTCCGTTCCCTGCTAGATAGTCTATTCCTTCCATCTTTGCCTGCAGTTGACATTTGGCAAGCCGCAATCAACTTGCTCTCTGCAACTTCGAGGATAGGAATCATCCACTCCGATCGTTATGGTTCGGAAAGTGAAGCGTGCGAAGATGGGAAGGTGGGATATCAGGAACGACAACGGTGGATGGGAACGGATCGTTCGGCGGAGCGCTCGGAGCTGTGCAAGGTATACTCTCTAGCACATCTTCGGATATCTCAGCGAGGCTTATCTACTATCAGCTGGTGAATTCAACGCGACAATCGACACGTTCATCCAGACCCCGGAGAGAGTCCTCCACCTAACACCCTCTCCTACATTTGACTACTTGGAAGTAAGAATGTCATCTTTCTCCAACAAGAACGTGCAGGCTCCCCCACCCGTCCCCTCTGCTTTCTCTATCCATACTCTCATCAAGTTTCAACCATTTGATTCAGCGTCGTTCGTGATTCTCATTTCATCACTGCTAATTTATCGATTGCTACGAGATCGAATCAGTGGTGGAACATTTTGGTGAGATAGATGTGAAGAAGATTGGATGAAAGGAGGACCCAGCTGCGATGCTCTGCGTCTGCTCTTCATCCTGGGCATGCTGCAGATATACTCTGCCATGTTCACTGGCAATATGATCACCCCTGCTGTCAGCAAAACAGAGTATGTCAGAGAACATCGACGACTCCCTCATCTCGACTATTCCAGATACTTCGAAGATGTTCTCTCTGCAATCCGAGCTGGCACGAGAAAACTCATCATCGTTGGTGAAATCCTCGATAGACGAGAAGTGGGCGGATTTTTCTGCTCACCACACCACTTTGATATCAGTTGGCCGAGATCTATGGAGCCGATCGTTATGAAGAAACAATTCATGCTGTCGATGCTCAAGATTCAATATACAAAGTACGTAGGGAACTTCATACAGTGGAAGAGAATGAATAGTCACTTCTGTCTGAATGGCTGAAGTTTATTTTGCTTGGCAGAATAAAAAACTGTGTGACAGGCCTGCAATGATTCGAGATCAGCTGTCTACGACGGAGCGACGATGTTCGACGTAGTGGAGACGTATAATCCATTGATTGTGCCCTGCAAGCTGCAGAAGTGAGCTCATTATCCACGCCACTCGATCATCTCTACACGCAGAGTCGCCGCTGGCTCGTTCCATCCAAACTTCTCGCAAGAAATTTTCCTCGCCTCTGCCCCCATCGGAGTCCCCACGCCCATCGTATTCTTTATCAACAGCGGCAATAGAAAACTGATAGGGGCTGTATCACAAGTGATCCTCCGACTATACGATAGAGATCGCGTGAGTTTCATCACTCGGTAGCTACTCAGAGATCTGCACTCGTTTCAGGTGGATTCATTCTGGTATGCACGCTACACATCTGCTCGTTCCTACTCGGGCGATGCACCAGGAGGTTGATGATCTGTGATCAGTATGTGAGATGATCAGTCGATTGGATCAGGAGGTGCTGGATCAGCAGCGATCAGCATCACTGCCTTCGTCTTCCCACTCGTCTTCTACGCTGCCGCCATTCTCGCTACGTTGATTGCTTTCATTATAGAACATTATTACCATCAACGAACCAAATACCGGTTGTTCATTTTGCTATAAAACATTTTCTGTACTGGGATGGCTCACATTGCGTTGTACGGAAAATCTGTCGGATTTGCGAGAACAAAAAACGAGTGGTAGAATATAAAAGAGTGGTGGAGCACCCGAGAGATAATCCGTGATGCTTCGATCGAGTCTCCTTATCACTGTGGCTGTCGCACTATCAGCTATCGCCTTCCATTTGTACACCCATCTGGACATCGGTCGAGTAATCTACAATCATCGACCCGGCAATTGCCGCAGGGTGATCGGACCTGGTGTTTGAAATCTGACCATGCCACATAATGAGATACGTTCAGTTCATGGATCAGAGGGAATCGAACTGATTCCCAGTCTGAGAGTGGCTTTGGTAACATCAGGTATTTTGTATGGAGACACAAGCAGACATGAGATACCAGGTCAGCTAACTCATCCACAGTATTGACGTACTTCTCTGATCCACTTTCTAGGCGCAGTTTTCCTCTATGACTTCGCCCAAAGGACACAAGAGGAAGAACTGATCGCACGAGAGATAAAAATCGAGGGCAACGAATTCGACCAGGTGATAGCTGATTGCGAAAATGAACTGCGCAATAGATAATTCACTGCAGGACAATTTCCACCCTCACGGGATATCTCATGTCATCGACGAGGACAGAGTGATTACTGTAGTCTTGATCAATCACGATGACCATTTCGAGCATTCTGTGATGGTGTGTTAAATACACTGTGTTGAATATAGTGAGCTAGTCCGAATGCTCATCTGTCTGTTTCAGGTGTTCAACTTCATCGAAGGAGTTCTTCATCACAAGAAGACGATCAGAAATGAATGTATGGTGAGGTACGTCTCTGGGAAACGTTGGAGAACTTCAGTGGAAAGTGATGCACGGCCAGGCCGAACGACATCGTGTCCATCTCGCCGTCGTCGTTCATCTTCTCCAACGACGGATCGGCGTCGAGCAGTTCGGGCATGACGCTGGAGATGCTCACCGGGATATTGCATGGGAGTCTCTATCGATATGATCTCCACACCAATGTACGTGTCTCATTCGCTGCATTGAAGCTCTATCCAACTTCAGCAATGCTCTCTTCTTCATGAAAGTGCGGGCGGGCCTAATGGACTGGCTTATGATGATGAGAATCAAAAAGTAGGTCTCTCTGCTGTTCTCGATCCTTTGGCTCTTTACTTCAGCTGTTCCTCGCGCTGTTCAGCAGTCGCAGCATTGTCGTATTCGATCATGACGAGGTGATGAGATGGATTGATCAGAGTTCAACACCGTCTGCTCTATAGAACTGGTCCAGTCTCCACGTGCGCGCAGAGATTCCTGTCCATTCCCGATGTGACAATCTATTTATTCACTCTGATCGATCACTGATCACTGCATGCCATCCGGTGCTGACCAAGGTGATCGAATGGAGCAGATCATGGATGCAATCAGGATGCACAGGCCTCGCGATGCGCTGGGGCCTGCGAGGACCTCTCAATCATCTCCCCATCTCAAGTTCTGCGACTTCAGTTCAACGAAGATTACTCCCATGCGGCGCTCACTGAAGTCAGAATGAAAAATGCGAACGATAATAAAAAAGCGTGTCAGCTTTACTCGGACGATGGGAGAGAGATGCCACAGTCGACACAAGCAATCATATTGGACAACCAGGTGAGCTGAATTCAGCTAATCCTGAGAACATGAACAATCCAGATGCTGATTGGATCCGTCTGTCGCCACATGCTCCACTGCTCCATCGCAGATCATTCCATTTTGTGATGATAATGTTTATCAACTACGCGATTACATGAGCACAAACCAACTGAATACTCTGAAAGATTTCCACTGAGCAATTTCATACGTGAAACACAATAATGTCTTTTATAAAGTAAGAATACGTCTAGTTTATTAGTGTTAGTAGGACTTTTAGTTACGATTGGTATTCCGGAGGGTGAGGCGAGCCAAGAAAATCATTGTGCTTGTTGTTTCTCATTCGCCTTGGCGTACCACTTCTTGGAGAGTTTGAAGAATCCATAAGTGATGGACATGCTGAGGATCATGAGCAGAAGCTCGATCACCCCCCACGTAGCGTAGATCATCTTCCAGTGCGTTTTTGAACTGCAAAAAAATCATTCATTTCTGAAAAAGTAGCACGCCTGGGAATTATTGCGTTTCTCCAGTCTCTTTCTCCCTCTCTCACTTTTCACTCTCTCACTCCCTCTCTCACTTTTCACTCTCTCACTCCCTCTCTCTCTTTTTCACTTCTCGCTCTCTCCAACACTGACAGTTTGGTTTTCTTGAGAGCGCCGGCCAGTCCGCCTGCGTCCTTCGGAGAATCAGGATAAAAACCGCGATCCTCCCACGAGTGATTCAGCAGCCGCTTGTCCTCGGTGATGAGCGAATCTCCCAGCAGAGCCAAGGCGAAGAGAGCATCAATGAGGAGAAGAAGAAGAACGAGGCCGCCCACGACTCCATTGATGAGCGCTCGAGATGATTTTTGGCCGAACGTGCCGAGAATGCTGCAGTTGACGATTGGAGAGATGAGAAGTGGAGATGTTGCTCTGACCCGAAGACGAGATGGAAGAGGCAGAGGATGGTGGTGATGAGAAGGAGAAGATTGAGCGTGGCCACGGGCTGCTCTTGGTACGTCCACTGCAATCAACGATAGAGGAGATCGGCCCATCGATGCATCTCACCACCGACTCCATCGTTGCATTCGCTTTCTTGCGATCCTCGTCGAACGCGGCCGATGGTGATGGGAACTGATGCCATCAAATATACGTTCCCTCTCTTATCAAGGATAATGCAAAACGGAGAACGCGGTTCATTGACTATGTAGGAAGTTGCCTCACCCGGCCACTGCAGAGTATGAAGTACAGTATGGACATAACCAACTGCACAGCAAACAACACTGAAATTGGTTCTCGTGGTACCGTAGTGAGTGGCGCCACGTACCGGCAACGCCCGTGCGCAGCCCTAGGAGAAGCGGAATGCAGAAGCAGAACTTTGCGGACGGCTTAGGCGGACCCTCTGCAATGTACATACTGTACTCTATGCCACGGTTTGGAGAGCTCCATCAGTTATTATACCGTAACCCAACTAACTTTTCTTCTCTTTCGTGTAACCAGAGTCACTGGTCTTTTTGCGATCGCTGCTCTTGCCTCGCTTGGTGGACGAACCGGGCGCCGACATGTTGGAACGTTCGGTGCCCCCACCCGCACCCCTGCGCCAGCACACTAGCCTCCCCATTCTCTACCACGTTCACTCACGTCGTTCCTCCACTGGAAGTTGTGCTGCCGCTGTTGCCTCCTGGAGATATGACTGTGGACAGATGTTGTGGATTACGGTAGGCAACCTTTATGACCCTTTTTCCGCTTCTTGTCCTTGACCGGTAATACTTCATAGTCATCTGGTAGTTCTTTCTGTAAGTACATATTAGACTGTAGTTTCAATAAGTGATGATGTGCATCAATCTGGCTGGCTGTGACTGGATGTCTGGAACGTGGATGGCAGACTGACGGCAGCGTGGGGATCAGCGGGCGTCTCTGGTGGCGGCTCGAAGAATTTGTTCTCTTGCGGAGTCATGCTGAACGCTATGCTCATTCCATTATTGTACTACCTGCCTCACTCACAAGAAATTTGGATCATTAGCACCCATCGTTTGGAAAGATTTTTTCGGTCTAGGTAAGAAGAAGGGAGAGGGGAGGAGGGGGGAAGGGGGAGAGAAGAGCCGAGCGAGAGAATGCGTGGGAGGAGAGGGGAGGAATGAAAACCGAAAATGCTGCTCCAATGTTCATTGTGAGTTGCAAATGTTTTGTGTTAGCGGTGAGCAATCATGTTTATTGTGGTGGAGATGCAAGCAGCTGATGACCACCGAGAACGGAGAAGTTGGGGTGGTTGTCCATAGCAACGACCACTGGTCACTATTTCCCGCATGTCCACTCTCCCACCTCTCTCCACCCTTGCTCACGTTTTCTGCTTTTCGCTTCGTTGTATCTTTAGACAGGAAACAGACACATTGTTATTATGGAAAGAGACGGAGGTCCTCTGTCTTTCCTGGCGTCTCTCTTCTCCGCACGCTCTCCTCTGCAGGCAGGGAAGGATGGAGTCTCGAGGGCGTCGGAGCAGCCAAGTCGACGTTGCGCCGCTCTCGCCCGCAGATCCAGCGGTCAACCATTTTGATTTTCACATTTTTTCAATTTTAGAATGTTTGGAGAATAAAAACAAAAAACTCTCTATGAGAACCGAAAAACCGGGAATCTGGCTCTCAAAACTTTTGCACCCGTTAATTATCTTTCCGAATATTAAAACAAACATTTGGATGAGGGAGTATCTCTTTTTCAGCTTGCTCTCCCGTCAGCCGTGCCATTGGCCAAAGCGCGAAAACGACGCGAGAGTCTCAAGGATCAGTTCCTCAAGCTCACCAGCAAAGTTAGTTCGATGCCATTGCTCATCACTCTGGCAGGGAAGGTATTGTCGGGGGCTGAGGTAAAAAAATCGACACCGTTGAACTTTCCCACTGTGTAGCGGGTGTACTCTCTGGCAAGAGTGGGGTTGAGTATGACAGCCCTCGGGTCTTGTACACGTGGCGAGCAGACTAGATACACCCGGAGGCAAAGACCGGTAATGGAAGAAGAGAGAGGGAGAGTGAGAGAGTTATAAAGAGAGGATAGAGTATCTAGTCTGCTCGCCACGTGTACAATTTTCATAGTCAACCCCACGCTTGCCAGAGGGTACACCCGCTACACAGTGGGAAAGTTCAACGGTGTCAAATTTTTTACCTCAGCCCCCGACAATAGAAAACCTTCATACTTTTTCTATCTTTTTTGCTTATTTGATTTTTATTTTCAGCTGAAGATCACGGATGAGAACAGTGGGGGCGGCTCCACGCCCCCGCAGCTGCTCTCTCCGACGTCTCCAGCCGCGCCCCCGCTCTCTGCAGGATCGACCATGGAAGTTGTGCAGGAGGAAGACGCAGAGGCAAGGAGGTGAGACACTCATCGAACCATTCTCACGATTAATGTGAACTCGTTATTTGTTGACGTTCACGTTGCATGTTCAATTCCGAAAAGAATGAGATAAGTTCAGCCGATCGCCATCGATCACATCGAAGAAATCATCAGTGTCTGATATGCGGGCGGCGTTGAGAGGCAAAATTCGTGAACAGGTCGTGGCCAATGCCCTCTCCTTTCTCACTCATCAGTTCAGGCAAAATCTCTCGTGGACCGCACACGCGGATCGGCCGCGCTCTCGCGGCGACTCGAGAGAAAAGCGACTATCACTGTGAGTAGCGAGCTGATCTATAGATTCTGGAATGATTGCATCGCAGTCTTCTGCTACGCCGGCGGAGATCATGACGGACGACGCAGCGATCGAGAACGCACTACAAGTTTGATTTTATCACAGATCAAAGGGTTATTTGATGCGGGAACAATCGATAGATCTCTAATATAATCCGAGGATTCCAGCGCGGAGCCGCGTTCAGTCGCCTCCATGCAGAAGACGAAGGGCAATCGAAACTGAGTGAAGAAATGCAGGTGAGACTCGTTGAGAATGATTGGCCTAACTACATAATAGTTAGTAACTATGATTCGACAGACGGCGTTCATCACTGGCGAACTTCTCGATCTCGTAATTGAGGAAAGTGCTCAAGAGGTGCGCTCTATTTTTCCGTACAAAAGTGTTCCAGTTTCTGTCGGTTACGTTCCCCAGTTAAAGAAGTACTGAGAGCTGTACCATCGTGTGAATGTTCTCGACATAGTTTGCGATGCTTGAGAGCAGCGAGTAGAATGACGGAAACTATTTTTGAAAATAAATTTTATTCAAAAAGTTACAAAACGCGCGCTCTCCCGCACTCCTTTTGCCCCAAGAGAACGGCTGGCGACAAGGATTCCTATCCAATTCGTGCCACACAGTTGACTTGACAGGCAGGGAAGGGAGAGAGTAGGGAGAGGGAGAGAGTGTGCGTGAAGAGTTAGAGCAACAAGATTGCGCGCGCTTTCTTGCTTTCGTTCTTGAAGATGCGAGCGAGGATTCTACACTAGGGGAAATGACCGGATGGAAATGACCGGATGCCTCCAGCTCTCAGCACTTCTTTAATCGAAGACGACGATTTCATGATATTGAATTGAGCCTCTGCCCGCACTCACTCGCTACGTCGCTGCTCTCGCTTCCACGCCCTCCACCCAATTGACAACTCTCTCCACGCGCGACGTCGAATCGGGTCAACTGCGCCAAGAGGCTGAACAGCAGGCTCTCAATCAATCTGCTGCGGGTGGGCGAGGTAAAAGAGCTATTGAAGACGCCGCCCCCGCACCCGTTTTCTACTGGCCGGCAGAACTGGTCAGTTTATCATTCTTCAGTTAGAAATTTGTCCATTATTGTCGGACGTGAGAGAACGCGAATTTCATAGGCAACACGTCAAGCTGGTCGAGTTTTTGAAGATCTCTTTCTGACTATCGGTCGAGTCGTCTTCGATCACCACTGGTCGTTCTCGGAAGAGGTCAGCTCATTTCTCTGTTTTTCACACGGGAAGCCAAGCAAACACCGACGAGACTTGAAAATTTGCAGGACAGCGCCGCTTCGTCGCTCCGCGCCGCGTACGAGGCGCAAGTGGAGGCGGCGCTCGCCGTCGTTCGATGCGTCAAAGCGGCCAACGAGATGCATGATCCGACTGAGCGACAGACTGGGTCAGATCTTTCACCTCCTGAACCTCTAAACTGGAAGAAGAAAGGTGATATTCGGTGTCATTCTCGTTCACGACGATCTCTCTTCAGACTGGGAGCAGCGTTTGACGCCCACGATCGCTTCGTGCAGCTCGGTGAGCACGTGCAGAAGTGCGCCGATCATCTGGATGGAATCAGGAGAAGCCAAGGATACCAGACGAATGTGCTCGTTTACGAGAAGGGAACGCAAGATCGGTTAGACTATCTCTTGTTGATAATTATAATAGATGGAAATGTAGGAAAAAATGTCGAGGTTTCTCTAAAGTAACTGTCATCAGAACTCCACTATCAATTGCTTCGCTGGGTCGACTCAACACGTTGGCGCCGGATCAGATTCCTGGCGCTGTCCCAGACGCCGAGAAGCGACGAATCGCTGCTGCCACAAAGACCAAGATTCTTCTTGTCGTCCATTATAATGGTGAGAAGAGCAAGTTTCGATATCATGAGCGGAAAGAATGAGCCAGGGGAGAGAGCTCCTGGATAATCGTATTGTTCTCTGTAGACATAATCGCACTCCGGACCCCCACGCGGATCCAGACTTCCGCATCACTCGGTTCCGTTGTGTACGGTGAGCCCAGTTGGGAGTGATTAGAGTAGAGGAACTTTCCGCAGGTCAAGTATTCAATCTCCGCGTTCACTCGGCACCCGTTTCACTCACCCTCAGTATAGTCGAACGGAAAACTGGAAGACCCGATAAGGTTCGCATGCTTTGTGAATTGTCCAAACATGTGGATTGTGTGAGAAAAGAGAAGGCAGAAGATCTGCGGATTTCAGGTGCTTGCCGTGGTGGGTCTGCCCATCCCCACGCCGCCAGGCACGAAAGTGGCGTTCGCCTCCCAGCATAGCTTCCCATCAGTTGAAGGCAGTCTGGGGGCGGGAAGCAAGCCAGATCAGCTGTTGAGAGGTGTGTTGAGGAAGCGAACTGTCTATGAGGAAATGCTTGTAGGTTTCGTAGAATGTGCCGTGGCGTGGAAATCCGATGGAGACGACGATGGAATGCGGATCACCGACGTTTGTTTCGGTCTTGTTATATCAACAAAACTAGCACGAACATGAGCTCTTTTGGATAAAAAGTGTAACGATTCTGCTCATTCATATCTAGGATGACACGGAACGCTCTAATCGGCCATTCTCGCTCTACCCCGAAGGCGTCGAATTGGATGCGAGTCTTCTGGATGATGACATGCTGACGAGCGGAGTCCATCGTGGAACTTTCGACGAGCTCCATGGGCATCGGTGAGCATGACTGAGGAGCTTCAGTGACGTTCAGCGAAACGTGGAGAGTCAAGAATGCAGAAAAAGCTGTCATGATCAAAATTCACAGAGAAGAAGCCCGATCGCCCGCTCCAATGCGTCTACGCATTGAGCGCGATCGATTGGCTGCACGGGTGAGTGATTGAATGAATGGGCGTGCTTACCATCTCATCTCCACAGGCGGCATCTCTCGCTATCCGCACTCTTCTGATGGAGAAGATGGCCATCCGGACGTTGACGCTCGAAGATGTGGTCAAGGTATTTTCAGATCTGTACGCTGTGATTCTGACCTTTCGCCAAACGAAATCGAACAGGAAGATCCGATTCCCTCCTTCGCCATTGCCATCGGATCTCTCTTCGGTCCTGCAGACACGTCACGCAAGCTCCGCCCCATGCGTCGAGATGCTGCTAGATCACATGTCAGTATCATCAATCGATGAATTATTAATTCAATAAATAAATAAATAAATAATAGTAAATAATAATAAATAATAGTAAATAAATAATAATAAATAATAATAAATAATAGTAAATAATAAATAATAAGTAAATAATAATAAATAATAGTAATTCAATACAGGCGGGCAGCGGTGATTCGTTCCGGCTGATCGTGAACGTCCAATCAGCTCGTCTACTGCCCGATCGAACAGATGGATCGGCACTCCGGCCATTCGTACTCATCACTACCTCGAAAGTGGGAAGAGACAATGATGGAGAGTGGATAACAAGTTTGCAGGATCTATCGTTGCGCACTCCGACTGGCACAGGGCCGAATCCGACGTGGCAGCATACGTCGGTGAGCCAGCTCGATGGAGATCGAGCTGCTGCCCTCGGGCAGAGAATACGCATTGAAGTGTTCGATGAGGTGAGTGTATGTGATGGGGACGAGAACGACGTGTGATTAGATGGTGCACGCTCTGCCCCAAGATGATCGTCTGCACAACACGCGATACGAGGAGTCCATGCACAGTCTTCTGGGATGGACTGAGGTTACACGCATGATCCCCACCAGCAGATCAAGCGGCAACCAAAATCTTCCAGATTCCAACATCCGCCCTTCTCTCCCGTTCGAAAATCGATGGTTTCTGTCGTCTGCGCGTCCCGTCATATTCGTCGGCTCACAAGAATTCCACTCCCGTTTCCGCTTCCTATCTCAAGCTGCTCCTCGCACTGGAGCCCGCACTCGCCCCACCCACTGCTGATCCCCCACCTGGCGAAGCGGAAGCAGCCGGATCCGCGTTGTGGGCGGCAGCTGCTCCGCATGGGGGCGGAGCATACGCGGCGGTGCTCGCGGCATCCAGCGGACGGGCGCTGGCGCCGACGCGTTGGTTGAGGCCTCTGGCACCTCCAACAACTCCAACTAATATCTCACTAGAGGACTTCCTAGCTCATGTGACAAGACTCGCTTGGTTGATACCTGCGATGGCCCCGACGCCCGCGTCATTCAACGATGCGGATGCCGCGACGCGTCTGCCACGCGTTTGGAATGATGCAGATGGGTGCTTGTCTCTGGGGTGCGTGACAGCAGAGGAGAGAGTGGTGCTGCTCGCTTGCTGGTGCTTGAGCAGGACACAAGCCGTGCAGTTGGTTGTGGGTGAGTCCATTCAGCAATGATCCGATAGATCATCTCGTGCAGGGCGATCAGCAGCGGATGGAGGCGACGACATTCTCATGGTGGCCGTCTATCTCTCCGATGCCCATGCGACTCCACTCATTCTCAATCCCCATGACTGTCAGTTGCACTCTTCCATTGGTAGTGGAGAGATGTCGAGCGTCCAGGTTCGATCGTTTCATCGGAGACAGACAGCTGCCCTCTGCAAGTGCACTGCATCATCTCCCCCTCCAACATCTACGCTAATCACCAGACGGCCACCCATTCAGCTGCCATCTACTGGGATCTCAAGGTGAATATGATCGAAGATATCTTTCTTGGTCGATCGCTGATCAGTCCAAATGGACATCAAGATGACTTCCAGCGTGGTGAGCACTGGCGGCCGCTCTTCCCCGCCC
>CAVOJK010000407.1:0-25690 GCA_963695495.1 Hololepta plana | reverse complement strand
CTTTGTTCAGGTGAGAGAATGAACAAAGTTCTCATTTCCAGCCGAGCGCGGCTTAGTGTAAGCACGGTTGGGTTTGCGGAGAATGGGAGTTCAAAGATCTCTAAAAAGGTGAAGGCAATCAGAGACTTGATGAACTTGATGAGACTTTGTTCAGGTGAGAGAATGAACAAAGTTCTCATTTTCAGCCGAGCGCGGCTTAGTGTAAGCACGGTTGGGTTTGCGGGGAAAAAGAATCCAAAGACCTCCAAAAAAGTGAAGCCAATTAGAAACTTGATGAACTTGATGAGACTTTGTTCAGGAGAGAGAATGAACAAAGTTCTCATTTTCAGCCGAACGCGGCTTAGTGTAAGCACGGTTGGGTTTGCGGAGAATGGGAGTTCAAAGATCTCTAAAAAGGTGAAGGCAATCAGAGACTTGATGAACTTGATGAGACTTTGTTCAGGCGAGAGAATGAACAAAGTTCTCATTTTCAGCCGAGCGCGGCTTAGTGTAAGCACGGTTGGGTTTGCGGGGAATGGGAGTTCAAAGATCTCTAAAAAGGTGAAGGCAATCAGAGACTTGATGAACTTGATGAGACTTTGTTCAGGCGAGAGAATGAACAAAGTTCTCATTTTCAGCCGAACGCGGCTTAGTGTAAACACGGTTGGGTTTGCGAGGAATGGGAACTCAAGATTTCTGAAAAAGCGAAGTCAATTAGAAATTTGATGAACTTGATGAGATTTTGTTTAGGCGAGAGAATGAACAATGTTCTTATTTTCAGCCGAGCGCGGCTTAGTGTAAGCACGATTGGGTTCGCGGGGAATGGTAATCGAAAGATCTCTGAAAGAGCAAAGCCAATCAGACACTTGATGAACTTCATGAGACTTTGTTCAGGAGAGAGAATGAACAACGTTCTCATTTTCAGCAAAAGTAAGCACGGTTGAATTTGTGAGAAATGGGAATCAAAAGATCTTTCAAATTAGTCGAGTTTTTCTCTCTTTGTCTTATGGCTGCGGGTATACGGTAGACATTTCATTTTTGGACGTGAAAAAAATTTCTCTGAAATTATTTTTGAAAAAGTGAAAAGCCGGCTCTGTACTTTTCATTGTTTGTTTCGCATCTTTTACGAAAAAAACATGACGATTGGTTCACTTTGAAGCGAGATATGAGAGGATCATGAACAGACATACGAGCATCTACAATTTTTTCCAACAGAACCTATAATGACTAAAAAATCGCTCAAATATAGACGACTTTTTCTCAAAATAGCACCGGAAATCCGAAGAGAATGCCAGCAAATTGTTCACAATAAAACCTATACTGACTAAAATAAAACAATAAAACCTATACTGACACAAAAAATAAAAACGTTTTTTCAGCTCCTTAAGTATGGGACTTTTCACTTGAACCAAAATGGCAGAGCCCGTTGCCAACCAATTTTCATGCGGTTTTTTTCTAACGGTGCGCAGCCAGCATACGCAGGGCGTAACCGAGCCGGAATTTTCACTTTTCTCAAAAAGTTTCTGAAAAAATTCAAAAACCACTGAAATTCAGATTTTGAGCTTTGAAAAATCATAACTATGGGATAAAATTGAATTGTGGGTATCAGAGGAATCGTGAGACCATTTCAAACGCGTATGTGAAAGAATTGACGATGTAGGACCGAGTTGAACCGAGTTACATGCGAAAAACTGCTCCAAGAGGGGGGTAGAGGAGACTTTTCAGTGTGACCTCTCCCCTCTCTCTACCCCCCCTGACCTATGCGGCGGCCGCCTTTGATGTCGCCGCTTGTTGCTCTCTATGGGTCTCTCTCTCTGTCTGCCTATGAGAAGAAGGTGCAAGTCTCGACTTGACAGTCATCGCGCATTGTTGTGTAGTGGTATGCTTGTTTGTCCGATGTTCCGATGTATGCTTGTTCGAATCCACGTCAGAGTCACATTCATTTCCAGCTTTGCTTGGTATTCCATTGCTGTCCTTTGTTCTTGAAAATGTGGATAGCTCAATCAGCAAGAGATTTGACACTGAACGTTTGAGAATTTTCGCTCCATGCAACTGAGTTTTTTCTTCTTTTTGGTTGTTCAGTCGTGATTTGCAACAAAACCATTCGTATCAAATGGGGGAGAGACTCGCTGGAGTGGATTTCTGCTTGGGCTTAGGCTCAGGCTTAGTTTTCTGCTCAGGCTTAGGCTTAGGCTTAGTTGGGCTTAGGCTTAGGCTTAGTTGGGCTCAGGCTTAGGCTCATTTGAGCTTAGGCTTAGTTGGGCTTAGGCTTAGGCTCAGTTGGGCTTAGGCTTAGGCTTAGTTAGGCTCAGGCTTAGGCTTAGTTAGGCTCAGGCTTAGGCTTAGTTATGCTCAGGCTCAGGCTTAGTTAGACTCAGGCTTAGGCTTAGGCTCAGGCTCCGACTCGGTTTCGAGTTCATGCTCAGGCTCCGGCTCGGGCTCAGACTCGGGCTTAGGCTCAGGCTCGGGCACAACCTTCAATCCACTTCTTCGAAATTTAATTGAGCAGAGTCGGATTTCTCTGGCATCAAAACTTTTAAAACTCTTGGTGAGATTTAAGCATATTTGGTATATTTTAACCACTCTCGAGAGAATCACAAAAGACACGATGAGACTTTGATGCAATGATCCTTTGAATAATGTTCTCCTTGAACCACACATGACATTTCCGGTATCAGAGGGATCGGCTGGACATTTCCAAAACTTGTGTGCGATAATTATGAATGTAAAACCAGTTTGAAACGAGTTCCTTCTGCAAAACCTGTTTTCATAGGGGGGGGGGGTAGAGGAGGCATTTTCAGCGTGACCTTTCTCTCCCCTCTTCCTGAGGCCTATCGCCGCGTCCTCAAGCCCCCTTGATGTCGCCGCTTTACGGGGGTATGAGTCTCTCCTCTCGCTCTCTGTTTGTGAGAGAACGATCTCGAAGTAGAGGGCTCGTCAGTAATCGTGAATGATTGTATAGTGTTGCGCTTGTATGGATTTTCGAGATCAGTTCAATTGGGAAGTAGAACAATGTTTTCCATTTCAACCAAGCGCGGTTTAGTGTAAGCACGGTTGGGTTGGTGTGAAACGAGTATTCAAAAATGATTCGAAAATGGAGCATGTTTCAGTTTTTCTACTACTCGCGTGTGAGTAAGAACACGACTCCATGCAATTTTTTGGAAAATATTTTCAGCGATCATGGCGAATACACCCGAGAAAGAGGTTGAACAACGTTCAGCCGAGCGTGGCTTAGTGTGAGCACGGTCGGGTTTGGGGTAATAGGAAGATCTCCAAGAGGTGCATCCTATTAGAGACTTGATGAACTTGATGACACTTTGTTCAGGCGAGAGAATGAACAAAGTTCTTTTTTTTTCAGCCGAGCGCGGCTTAGTGTAAGCACGGTTGGGTTTGCGGGGAATGGGAATTCAAAGATCTCTGAAAAGGTGGAGCCAATTAGAGACCTGATGAATTTGATGACACTTTGTTTAGGCGAGAGAATGAACAACGTTCTCATTTTCAGCTGAGCGCGGCTTAGTGTAAGCACGGTTGGGTTTGCGGGGAATAGGAATCAAAAGATCTCCGAAAGGGTGAATCCAATTAGATTTTCGATGAACTTGATGGGACTTTGTTCAGGCGAGAGAATGAACAAAGTTCTCTTTTTCAGCCGAGCGCGGCTTAGTGTAAGCACGGTTGGGTTTGCGGGGAATAGGAATCAAAAGATCTCTGAAAGGGTGAATCTAATTAGATTTTCGATGAACTTGATGGGACTTTGTTCAGGTGAGAGAATGAACAAAGTTCTTTTTTCAGCCGAGCGCGGCTTAGTGTAAGCACGGTTGGGTTTGCGGGGAATAGGAATCAAAAGATCTCTGAAAGGGTGAATCTAATTAGATTTTCGATGAACTTGATGGGACTTTGTTCAGGTGAGAGAATGAACAAAGTTCTTTTTTCAGCCGAGCGCGGCTTAGTGTAAGCACGGTTGGGTTTGCGGGGAATAGGAATCAAAAGATCTCTGAAAGGGTGAATCCAATTAGATTTTCGATGAACTTGATGAGACTTTGTTCAGGTGAGAGAATGAACAAAGTTCTTTTTCTCAGCCGAGCGCGGCTTAGTGTAAGCACGGTTGGGTTTGTAGGGAATAGGAAGCAAACGATTACTAAAAAAGTGAAGCCAATTAGAGATTTGATGAACTTGATGACACTTTGTTTGGGCGAGAGAATAAACAACGTTCTCATTTTCAGCCAAGCGCGGCTTAGTGTAAGCACGGTTGGGTTTGTAGGGAATAGGAATCAAAAGATCTCTGAAAGGGTGAATCCAATTAGATTTTCGATGAACTTGATGGGACTTTGTTCGGGCGAGAGAATGAACAAAGTTCTCTTTTTCAGCCGAGCGCGGCTTAGTGTAAGCACGGTTGGGTTTGCGGGGAATAGGAATCAAAAGATCTCTGAAAGGGTGAATCCATTTAGATTTTCGATTAACTTGATGAGACTTTGTTCAGGTGAGAGAATGAACAAAGTTTTTTTTCAGCCGAGCGCGGCTTAGTGTAAGCACGGTTGGGTTTTCGGGGAATAGGAATCAAAAGATCTCTGAAAGGGTGAATCCAATTAGATTTTCGATGAACTTGATGGGACTTTGTTCAGGTGAGAGAATGAACAAAGTTCTTTTTTTCAGCCGAGCGCGGCTTAGTGTAAGCAGAGTTGGGTTTGTAGGGAATAGGAATCAAAAGATCTCTGAAAGGGTGAATCCAATTAGATTTTCGATGAACTTGATGGTACTTTGTTCAGGTGAGAGAATGAACAAAGTTCTTTTTTTTCAGCCGAGCGCGGCTTAGGGTAAGCACGGTTGGGTTTGCGGGGAATAGGAATCAAAAGATCTCTGAAAGGGTGAATCCAATTAGATTTTCGATGAACTTGATGGTACTTTGTTCAGGCGAGAGAATGAACAAAATTCTCTTTTTCAGCCGAGCGCGGCTTAGTGTAAGCACGGTTGGGTTTGCGGGGAATAGGAATCAAAATATCTCTGAAAGGTGGAGCCAATTAGAGACTTGATGAACTTGATGACACTTTGTTTGGGCGAGAGAATGAACAACGTTCTCATTTTCAGCCAAGCGCGGCTTAGTGTAAGCACGGTTGGGTTTGTGGGGAAAAGGAATCGAAAGATCTCTGAAAGAGCGAAGCCAAGTAGAGTTTTTCCTCTCTTCGTATGCGAATAAGAACAGACTTGATGAGACTTCGTTCATGCAAGAAGTTGAACAACGATCTCATTTGCAACCAAGCGCGGCTTAGTGTAAGCACGGTTGGGTTGGTGGGGAATGGGAATTCGAGGATCTTCGAAAAGACAAAGTCAAGCAGACATTTGATGAACTGGAGGAGACTTTGTTCAGGAGAGAGAATTAACAACGTTGTTCCCATTGTTCCCAATAGAACCTATACTGACTAGTTGATATCAGAGAATTGGCATACGGTTTATTCGAGCATACTGGTTTGTGCAATCTCGCGAGATATGGGCGCTCCGAGCCGCGATATTGAAATTTCAGAAAATCTCCATGTTACATTCCGCGCATTGGTCAAATTGTCAATTGGTACCTAACAAGTGATGAAATTTAGAGTAGAAGTAAATCCAGGTATCAATTTCATGATGCCAAACATTTTCTCTACATGCGTGAGTTGAGAGGGTCGAATCGGAGAGGAACCGGAGGCACGTCGACTGGATGAATTCACCATCTTGCCAGGAAGAAAAACGAGATTGACTTTGGACAGCCTTCTGGTGCGGATTCGGTAATTCAGCAGAGTCAGTCCCATATTCATTTTTCGTTCAAGTAGCTTGGGAAGAACGGACTTCTGTATCGCTGGGCATACTGTGGTCGGATCGATGAAGTCGTAGTCATTTCAAGACAGACTTTCTCCAATTGATGATCATTCGATAGATCAAGAGACGCAAGGAAACCACTGAAACTCGGAAGAGCACCGGGATGGAGGTGATTAGTGGCGAACTATCAATGCTCATGCCATAATTCAGAAATGATCGCTTGAAGAGAAATGTGCGATACTCGACATAATGTACTTTGCACGCTAGAGAGATTTTGCCCTCTTCATCACGATGCGTTTTGCAAAAAAGCGAGGAACAGTTAGTCTGAATGCTTCTAGATCAATCACCAGTCAATCAAAACGATCATCATCAGCCTATCTGAATCAATCGAGGTATATTTATGCTCAGTGAATTTTAGTTATGACGTTTACTTCATCCATGTGGGTGTGACATAGGAACAACCTAAAAAACTACAGAATCAGGGGCGATTTGGTACAACTCGTGCTTCAACTCAGTTCAAAAGAAGAACACGGGGACAAATCGCTTATGAAATTTGCCTTGTAAGCAAAACAAAAGTGTTCATGATCTCTCTAGTTTGAAGGTTTAGCTTGTCCAGCAGGACTTGGCTGGTGATCAAATCTGTCATGACCTTTACATTGAATTCCAATCGGAAACTTCCACAGACTCCACCATAACCTGTCAAAGTCAGGATGACACAATGGGTGGATGGAAAGTTCTATTGTGATCAGTGAGCAGTAGTGAGTATCAAAGGTAGAACTCTAGTACGATGAACTTCGGTAGATGCAAACCAATGGTCGGTAAAGATAACTGACCAGCACTGTGAGTGTTTATCACGAGACATCCAACTCACTTTGCTCTTCTTGCTAAATTTATAAAATCCCCCTCTCCATTATCATCTTGCCTCTTTCATGCATGTAGCTCCGTTCGTAGAAAAGGGTGATTCGAAAACGAACTGTCTTCAGTTTTGTTGTTTGTGTTGTTTTTCTGGAATAGGGATCAAACCGAAGGGGAGGGTGTGCAGGAGAGATACACAGAAAGAAACAGGGAGAGAGTGAGCATAAGGTCTCTCAGTTGATTGTACATCAGAAGTAAATTCGAAACACTGATTCGGGATTGATGCCCAGCACTGGCCACAATTTGAGAGTATAGAAGAATGTTTTGCAACAGTTATGTTCCTCTCAAGCATGATGTTCGTAGAATCGAGGTGATCTTACCTTGATCTTGATCAACTGGGAAAGTCAAATTAACGCTACAGAGATGATTTTTGCTTATCGTTGTTTCATATGGATGCATCTATTCCTTCTTTTCCTGGAGCCGAGTAGTTCTTCCATGATTCTTTGTTCAGAAAGCCGATGGATGTGACTCATGGATTTTTAAGTTAAAACTCGTTCAACTCGTTTCTTCCGGAGCACACACGACGTCGTGGAAGAGTGTTATCAAAGTCGTGCGGTCACAGCTGTCGTTGGGGTGGACGCTGAATCAGGTAGCCGATGGCGATAAGCTAGCAATTCCCGCTCATTTCACATGCTTCATTCTGAAAATCAAGAGTAAAATGTGAAATCTCGTCGAATGACGCTCTTTCTAGGCTAGAAACTCTGCTGATATCAATCTGCGGAGGATTCCATTCAAATTAGAACCTGAGTAACTCCTTCGATCTTCCTTGTTCACGAATCATGGACATGGAATGCAAGTTGAACACATTTTCGCCCTAGTCAAAGTGGTTCTAAAAACGTACATGGATGCGTGTATTCACTGCACAACTTTGATTTTCAATTTATTCTCTGTAGCATTTCGCTTTTACTATAGAACTTTTACAAATACGGTAAAACATAACTATATCGCATGTTGCTCTTCTGTTCACTGTCAGCTCTCTTTTTTTCTAGGCGTGGGCGTAGTTCTTTTGCGTCTCTGCATAATCCTCCGATTTATCCTGTGAAGAGCTCATTATTGCGGGAAACTATTATAGATCAACGCTAGCAATCCATATAGATTGCAAGTACACAAAGCGGACTTTTTTGTTTGATCGATAGAGAGTGCATGGCAGCGGCAACATCTTGCTCTGTGTGCTCTTCCTCTTCGCTCGAACTGCTGATCTGCACACTTTTCTATATTTATTATTCATACGCGCAACCTGCAACCATGACGGAGGAACAGTTCACCTTGCCGAATAATCCTTCGTCGTCATCGCCATCGTCCTCCGATGCATTTTTTGTTTGCGAGCTCTGAAAAGTGGAAGGTGCTGATGCAGGAAGAGAGTCAACGTACCGTAACCCCGTCCACCTTGGCATCGTCGCCCTTCGCATCGACCTTGGCACTTGGATCGGAGCTCAGCTCCACATTCTTCATCTTTTCGTCATCTGCATTGACGATCTCCCAGCGGATCGACTCCGCCTCCATATCCGCTCTGAACGTGCTACACCTCACCGTCCATCTGCACTTATGCTCACCTCAACAATCTCTCCAGTTCTCGCTCCACTTCCGGAGCATCCATGTACTTCTTCTTCTTCGTCTTGCGGAATCTGCATTCTTCTCATTCTCTATGCTCCGAACGTATGACTTTATTGGGCATCTCAATAATGGCTTGCCTACACTATCTGGTCGCAGAGAAAAGTATCGAAGTCTCTTTTGTTTCGTCCGATTGGAGCAAAAGCAGCCCACACTTCAGGAGCTTGGGCCGAAGCCTCGCAGTATCAGGCGTTTTGAAGTGGGAGTGTCATGGGCGGAGTGAGTCCATGCGGCCATTGCCATTGTCGGTGCTCCTTCAATCATCAGTGAGAAGGGCTGCTCATTATTCGCACAAGCACTGACCTTCTTGGACTCGTCGGCCGCGGGAGCTCCGCCCACACTCGCCGACGACTTCGATGCCTGAACTGCTTCGTCGTCGCGCGAGCACACCATAATCTGATGGACACAACATGAGCTATGTATGAGGTGCTGAGGACTGATCACTGGTACCTGGGAGATATCAGCAACTTTGTAGAGTGTCTTCTTATCAATGGTCTTGTGCACCTGTAGTGGATGAGAGATGTGGAGTGAGCAGATCGATGGCGCTCTCTCACCTCGGTGATGCAGGGCAGATCGAACATCTTGGCTGACATGATGTGCGAGCCGATTCGGATGTTGGCATGTCTGCAATGGAAGCATCCTCCATGCAGACATCTGCGCCCACCTCATGTCCGTGTTGGTGAATGCGATGGAGATGTCCTCCTTCGGTCCTTCCTCATCCACTTGCTGCAGCATCTGCAACGCATCATTCTCTCCCTATTCTCCTTGCATGAGACTCGCATTCATAGTGAAAGAACAAAAGGCGAACCGTAGGAGCCATCTCTTGCGGAACTCGTAAAATTATGTGATCTTCCCAGTCTTCAATCTGCTCCGATACTTCGACCAGCTGAGTTTTTCTATCGAGTTGAGCACGTAAACACTTGCTCACCTTGTTGGGCACCCGCTTGGACATCTCCTGCAGCGACCTGCTCGACATTGTGGGCCGAGATGTTCACCTGGCTGCTCCGCTCGCCACTCCTTGATGCAAGATTCTGCGAATACAAAGCGAGACGTTATGGCAAAGGTAATGGTAGCGATAACAGAGCAATGGTAAGTTGTGATGTGATGAGCGACAAATGGAATGTAATGTGGCGGAGTTTGAGTAGAAAACGGGGAAGCGGATCTCCCTTGAGCAGAAGAGTGAAGAGGTCGCGCGGCTGTTTCTCGTCGTGTCCAAAGAGTATGATCCTCTCACGAGGAGTGAAACGGAAAGAGTCATACAGTGCTTTGACAGCCTTCGAGAGACTAGCACATGACGAATGGTACACAGTACTGGAATTTGATAACTACGGTTATCATGTTTCGCTACATCAGCTTAATCTCATGCTATACGCATTTTTTTCCATTTACGAAAGGTTTCATCTAATGAGTAGACTCTACCAGGTAGAGTTGAGATTGCAGGCACTACAAGTGTGAAGTGGGAATAGTTGAAAAGTAGGCCGATTTTGCACGACAGACTCCGCCCACTATCCATGCTCTGGCGCATCTCGTGAGAATCGATACTCGACAAGGCAGAGTCAGCGACTATCATCATTTTGATCGATAGAACGTCACTAAACACGAAAGGAGAAGTTGATCATACACTAACGAATAATCTCACTTACATCGGTGAGAAATGGAAAAGAGATCCTAGAAACGTTTGACCGATGACCACTAGTTCAACCCACAATGTAAGCGTTGTACGTATGCATAGGAAAGAGGATCCAACAATAACAATTTGAAAAGGTGGAGTTGTGGGTGGAGGGGGAAAATTGGATGAAGATGAGAAAGAGTGTGATGTCGTCGGGTTTGCCGCCCGGATATTCCAGAACATGCTTCAACGCCTGACAGTCGCTTTTACTTCCTCAAGCATGATGTTCATTGAACTGAGGTGAACTAATCGGGCTACTTGACTTAGAAAGTCAAATTAACGCTACAGAAATGATTGTTACTCATCTTTGTGCTCATCGCTGCATCAATTTCTTCTTTTCGTGGAGCCGAATAGTTATCCCGATCAATGAGTTCATCTTGGAGTGTTGGCGTTCATTAAAGGGTGGTGCATGGCTACTGTGGTTTTACATTCAAAAGCGACGTATGCAAAACTTCATCTAGGCGAACACCACAATATTTTTCTCTCATTCTCTCCTAGTGACAGCTTCTCTCACTTTCTGTAGAGGTTCCTAGTGTTGTCGAACAGAGCACTATCCTAATAGCTGGCTCCTTCCACCTGGCATGAGTGAGGGGGTGCCAGATCCTTTAAATTGTCGTCGGCTCTATGTTCAGAAAGCCGATGGATCTGATTCATGGGATGAATCCATCCAACTCGTTTTTTAGGCACACACGGTGTCGTGGAAGAGCGTTAGCGATAGGTCAGCAACTCTCGCTCATTCCGCACTTCTCCATTCTAAAGAAACGAGCGTAAAACGTGAAACCTCGTCGTATGACGCTTTTTCTAGGCTAGAAACTTTGCTGAGACCAATCTGCGGAGAAAGAGTTCCGAATTAGAACCTGAGTAACTCTTTTGATCTTCCTTGTTCACGAATCATGGACATGGAATGCAAGATGGAAGCATTCTGTTCTAGTCAAAGTGGTTCTGAAAACGTTGTGTATGAGTGCGTTCATTCCACTCAACAAATTCCCACAGCACATCTTACATAAACGGTAAAACAATTCACTATTGTTCACAAACATGACCACATCGCTAGTGTCAAAATCTGATGTATCTATAACCATATCACATTTTGCTCTTCTGTTTACTGTGAGTTCTCTTTCTAGGCGTGGGCGTAGTTCTTGGGCGTCTCTGCGTAATCGTTCGTCTTCTCCTGTGAAAAGTTTATTATCGTGAGAAACTAGATCAAAATAAACATTTCATGATGATTTCACGATGAAGCTCATTGCGCAATTCAGAGAAGAGAAAAAAGAAGCTGAAGCTAATATACCTTGCTGAGTCGCGAGCGGATTTCATTGAGATCATCGTACGGCAGCACCTTGCCAGCAAGCTGCAAAGAAATCGTTATTGCATCTTTATAAATAGGGAAAATCTGGGGAATATCTGTTTCATACTCTTCTGATCGAACAATATTCCCGATACATGTTCCATCTGTCAGTTCACTTCCGCGAAGCTGCGAAAACAACATACAAAATTGTGATGGACATTCTCACCTCGGACAGAGTACGGATGATCTCCCAATCGGAGCGAGCTTCGCCAGGAGGGGCGACAGCCAGATAGCCCTTCTGACTCCTGCCTTCAGTGTTGACGTACGAGGCGTCCTTCTCGGTGTACGCAGCGCCCGGCAGCACAACATCAGCGATCGCTGCTCCGGCGTCTCCCTGGTGACCTGAACAGGCTAGTATGAATTTGATTGAGTGAGTGATTGTTATACTGACCTTGATAAACTACAAATGCGTCAGGAGCGAGCTGAGAGCGCGTGACCTGGAAGAAGTGGCTGATTGCCGTTCTCGCGATCATGTAAAATAAGTACCTTGCCCTCATTAGCACGAAGAAGATAGACGAATTTGACAGGCTTCTTGCGAAGAGCGGAAGTTCCGGGAGTGTAGCCGAGATCGAGCAGTCCGGCCTGGAATTATGTCATTGCGTTGACTCGTCAAGAGAAATGAGGAATACACTGATTAAATTTCAACAGCACAGAGGAGCGTACGAGAATTGTGGTGTGTCTCATTCTGTGATGCATGGGTTCAGATAAAAATGAACCTGAGAGGCGTTGCGCTGGAGGACGTTGAGGACGACGGTGTCGGCGTCGGCTTTTCCAGCACGCAGCTTGAGAGCGAGCGCATGAAGCTTGCCCAGCAGCGCAGAGCCCTTTTCGCCCTGCAAACGTGTTCTCTTTGAGTTATCGTGAGGCTGCAGTTCGCACCTTGAGGTCTGCGGCTCCCACGATGATCATCGGACGCTGAGCAGCATGTAGACGCTGCAAAATGGACTTTATCCACGTGAAATAATCAAATACTCTTATGAATTTTTCCATTGATTCCTTTGGAATACATACCTTCGCGAAATCTCCTTTGCTCGCGAGCAGATCATCGATAGTCTCTGGCCAATCTCCGAGATATTTATAGAATAGATCCGGGATGTCTCCCACGACGCTCACTTCCAGAGACGTGTAGAGGTAACTGAATGATGCAGCCCTCTCAATCGATTGAGAAACAAAGTTTACAGCATGCTAGCATATGTATCTCCCACATCACGAGCGCTCAGAATTGTGAAGTCCCCGTTCGAACGTGTACTTACGACTTCCTGATACGAGCGTTTAGCTTGCGCTCGTCATATCGTGCGCTCGTTCCGACGAGAAGAATGGTATCCGTAGATTCAACGCCTGCGAGGCCATCGCCCATCGTGTAGTTTACCCTGACAACGCGATTTTTTCTATTGCCATGGGCAGCACAACCATCCTATGTATCTGCGGTCTCTCAATACTCAAAAATCAGAAACTGACCGGAAATCAGTGCTGGCTCGCGGTGCTTCATCTCCGGTGAGAATTAGCTCAGAGTCGAAGCGATGGAAGAGATCACGAAGCGCGACGAGCGACGCTGAAAAAGCAATGGAACTACTGGGAATGAGCGAGAGAGCAAAACATTTCCTCATTTTTGTGGTCAGAATAATATCGAAAGTCCCAGCATCTCGTGTTCCTGTGCAATTATTCCTCAAGTGTTGGCTTCTTTGAACATGTTTGCTAGATTAGGGTTCACTTATTATGAAAGGTACTTTTTCGGCAGATAACTGGTACACCAAAACATCTCCAAACGATATTCTCATCCACTAAACTCGAACGGAGAGTATCATTGATCAGAATCGGTAGAGAAACAACGGACCGCTATCCGCGCCAGCGCCCACGACAGCAGCCCTCTCATCTGCAGACGTCTTTCGCAGCTTTGAAGCCACCGTGAAGAGAGCGTCTTCCCAAGATGTCGGTCTGTCAAGGTTAACGATTATTATGATGCTATCGATCAAAGATAGTAAAATCACGTACTGCGCAGGACAAAAGATAATTTGGAATGAATGTGAGCAGGTGAACTCACTTGAGAACGCCATATTCATTCTTGGTCATGGGCTGCAGCGGACGCTGACACTCGGGTCCTCGAATGGCGGAGAGATGAAGACGCTCCTTCACGAGCTCCTATAACAATATCTTCACGATGATCAGCTCAGTCAACAATGTTGGATGGCTCAAGAAGAATTGATTGATTGAAAAACCAACTTTCCCAATCGTACCGAGAGAGGAACGTTTTCTGGTGTAATATAGTTTTCACTAGTCTGAATAGCTAAGACAGTGAGAGCTTTCTATGTATGAACGTAGTTGGAATATGTTATTTTGGAACCTGAAACATGTAGGAATGGATAAACAGTTGGCACCTTGTAGGCTGCTTTCTGGGCCTCGGACCTTGTAGCGAAACTCTCGACCGAGGAGATGTTGTAGAAGAGGTGCTCCATAATAATGCTTTGTTTCTGAACATAGATTGTTCAGTAACTTCATGGTGGGCTATTATACTGAAAATTCTCCGTTTTTGAATCTGAAACTATTTAAAAAGATGCGATATGGACGAAAGCGCCATCTTCAGCATCGCCGACACGTACAGTCCAGAGTGATTAGTAGAAACAATTTGTTAGAGCATAGAGTGATAGGGAAAGATAATAAATTTATATAAACAAACCAATCGCATATAGTCGGAAAAATTTTCTCCCTCATTCTATACGTAGTTCAAAAAATGTTATATAGATATGAATGTTATATGTTCCTCACAACCTTGGGCTTCCGCTCGAGCATATTCGAGCCCACTATATCGATTGGATTTTTTTTGAGCAAGCATTGTCTCGGTGTAAATCTGAAATGATTAACTTTAGACCAATCGCGAAACTCTGAACGGCCCATTGCAAGCTGAAATGATCTACTGTAGAACAGTTTGGAAATTTCTGCACGGGCGATAGCACAATTGGAAGCAGAAACGTACTTGGGAGGCTTAACCCATCCGAACCACGCCAGGTATTCGAGGGCAGTCTCTTCGTACTCCTTGGGCGTCTCTGCGTAATCGTTCGTCTTCTCCTGTGAAGAGTTTATTATCGTGAGAAACTAGATCGCAATAAACATTTCATCCTAATTTCACGATGAAGCTCATTGCGCAATGAAGATGAGATCGAAAAGAGAGTAGTCACCTTGAGCGCTGCAGCCTTCGCTTCGGCCATCGTGGGGGAAGAGCGGGCAACTGCATTCGTCATGTAGAAGTCGGCAAGCGTCTTCTGGGCAGCGACAACATTTACATCCACGGGCCCGCTTCCGCTCTGAATATAGATTATTTCATGGCTTCATTGTAGGCTAACCCACAACAGACTGCTAATTACTAAATTGTGAACTGCTCCAACCTCAGCGACGGATGCAGCGATTTTGACAGGGGCGATATTCTCAGCATTGGCGGAACGGAGAAGATGAGGAGCGATCTGCGAGAAAAATGGTTAATGAGAGAAAAACGAAGAGACATCTGATGAGCAAAGAGATGAAGTCACACAGAACTGAGAAGAGGGTGGAAGAAGTCATAGTGCCCCACACACGACAGTTTGCATGTGATTCAGAGAAGCTGAAGATGATATACCTCGCTGAGCAGCGAGCGGTTCACATTGAGATCATCGGAAGGCAGCGCCTTGCCAGCAACCTGCAGAGAAAGCGTTTTTGCATCTTTATGAGTAGAGAAATTCTGGGGAATATCTGTTGCATACTCTTCCGATCGAACCATATAACCAATATACATTCCATCTGTCAGTTCACTTCCGCGAAGCTGCGAAAACAACATACAACATTGTGATGGACATTTTCACCTCGGACAGAGCACGGACAATCTTCGAATCGGAGCGAGCTTTTCCAGAAGGGGCGACAGCCAGATAGCCCTTCTGACTTCTGCCTTCAGTGTTGACGTACGAGGCGCCCTTCTCGGTGTACGCGGCGCCCGGCAGCACAACATCAGCGATCGCTGCTCCAGTGTCTCCTTGGACCTCGTGAACGGTAACCTGGAAGTATGTAATTCACTCGTCTAGAAGGCTGTAAGCAAAAACAATTGGGTGCAGAAAAAGTGTATCCAATACACACCTTTCCAAAGTATGCAAAGTTGAAAAAGGTTGTCTGTCGAGGGTTAGAAATAACTAAATGTACACTCACATCGAGCCTCCGTCGAGGAAAGCGACGCGAGGCGTTCGAAGAATGCATAGTTATCGAGCGAAACCTGAAAAGCTCATTTTTTATATCCGCTCCAAAGGATGTCATGACGAATCAGATAACAATGCGATTGATTCAAATCTGAGAAGAAAAAAAAAAGAGAAAGATTCACAAAACAGAAAAAAAAAAGAAAGATTCACAAAACAGACGATTGCCGTCAAAAAATGTTCAGAAATACTCAGAAAATCATGAATAAATTACAAGATCAGACTCTCACTATCGTGGTCCCTATCAAGCAGAATCACTACCGAAACAACTGACGCAACTGTTCGAAGATGGGTGCACGAGAATAAATTTAATGTGAGTGAATTTTTTTGGAGAGCGAAAGAATACCGAGAGAATGAAAGAGAACTAGAAGAAAAGACATCGAAACAGCCCACTACTCTTGCATATCAGAGAGAAAATTAGAGCGAAACGTGTATGTTTTTAGAAGAAAATTGAAATTATAGAATCGCAAAATCGCGCGAGTTGACAAAAGACAAAGAGAATCCAGCGTTGCTCAACGCGCCTCTTCACCTTTCTCAGTCTAAAGAACACGCCACATCACTGTGGCTGATTGCGAAATGTACTTGCGGGCTAGTTTCGACTAATAAGTGACTCTCAAAACCACAACTCTCAAGACCACACAAAAGACACACGATGAATCACGACAGCAAATGAGATCTGGAGAGAGAACGAGTGCTCACGATGAGAATAGAAAAACCGAATGAAGAGAGAGAAGGGAGAGCTAAGATGTGAGTTGGAAGCTTTGAAATGCTTCGAGATCGTCGGCTGGCGGTTGCAAGTCCTTCGACAATATTAGCGTTGGGTCGAACTCAGTGCTCTGTGTCACGATGACCGGTTACGGTATTATGTTGTTGTAAGTTTGAAAAAAAGAATATATCAAATTATATAGCTAATCTCATTATCTTCACTACAATCAACAAGTAGAGTTTGCTCCACTTTCTTTCTTAGTTCAAGTGCCCGTCTTAATTTCTCTCGAAACAATTTCCATGATTGTTTTTTGATATACCTGTGTTTCAGATGGAATACTCACAACGAAAAGCCAGGACAAAATTCCGCGAGTTGATGAAGGGGACAGGATGCTTGAAGATGGAGATAATCCTCCCATTGATACTTATTCCGAAACTACGAGCCTAAATGAAGTTTGGAATATAAGTTGCTCACTAGGAAAAATGTTTAGTGTGATAAGTGATAAGATGTCAATCCCCGCTACTTCAAATTTTGACAGATAAGTGAAGTTCAACTCACAATACCGATGGCATATAATGGATCACGATTGTGAATGAATCTGGAGAGAGAACGAGTGCTGACGAAGAGAGTTGAAAGACCGAATGAAGAGAGGGGAGGGAGAGCTGAGATGTGAGTTGGAAGCTTTAGAAGTCTTCCAGGATGTATGCTGGCAATTATACGTTGTGAAAGCTTCCAGAAAAATGGAGTTGGGTCGACCTCAGTGCTTTGTGTCACGATGACCGGTTACGGTATTTTGCTGTTTTGAGTTTGAAATATAGTTCAAATCAAGGGATCGTATCAGATAGAGATAGAGGTGATTTTCATCACATTATCTCCACCACGATCAACAAGTAGAGGTTGCTCCAATTTGTTAGGTTCAAGTCTCCGTCCAATTTTTTTCGGTTACGGTATTGTGCTGTTTTAGGTATGAAATATAGTTCAAATCAGAGAATTGTATCAGTAAATGTCATCCCATTATCTTCACTACAATAAACTACTAGAAGGATAAGGTTCAAGTCCCCGTGAAACTTTTTTTCGAAACAATTTCCATGATTGCTTTTTGATACACCCCACAACGGAGAGCAGAACGGATTTTCGCGAGTTGCTGAAGGAGAATGGTTGATTGGGGTGGATATCAGGGAAGCGTGGATTGGCGTACAGTTGATTCGAGCTAACTGGTTTGTGGAACCTCACGAGATATGGGTACTCTGAGCAGCGTGTTTGAAATTTCAGAGAAGCTCAATGTTATGTTTCGCGTATTGACCAAATTGACAATTGGTAACAACGCAACAACGTAACAAGTAATGAAATTCAGAGTAGAAGTCAATCCCCTCTAATTTATGATGCAAAACATTTTCTCTCCATGTATGAGTTGAGAGGGTGAAACTGGAGGGCAACCCAAGGCAAGTCGACTGGATGAATTCACCATCTTGCCAGGAAGAAAAATGAGATTTACTTCGGAGAGCCTTCTGTTGGGCACTCCGTAATTCAGCAGACCCGGTCTCGCAATCATTTTTTGCTCAAGTAGGTCGAGAAGAACGGACATCTCTATCGCTGGACATACTGTGGGTCGGATCGATGAAACCGTAGTCATTTCAAAAACAGAAATCCTCTAAATTGATAATCAATGGATCGAGAGACGCAAGGAAATTATAGAAACCCGAACGACCACCGGGAGGAAATTTTGTCCATTCTAAGCGGGGCATTGAGTGTGAATGATTCATGATCAATAAACAGTCAATCAAATCTATCATTATCAGCCTATTTGGAGCAATAGAGGAATATCTGTACTCTCTTCTATTAAGACCTTCATTTCTGGTGTGAAAGAGAAACAAGCCCCATCAAAAAACGCTGAATTGTTTATTCATTTTTATTCATTTTATCAAACTACGACATACAAAGTACAAACATACATACATAGAAATCAGTGATGTGTTGCGATGGTTTCTCTTTCGCGTGTGGGCGATCTCGGTTCGGGCTAAACCGATCGTTTGGCTCAGTGTTCCAGAATAGGGTGGCGAAAAACCGATACCGATAATCGGTTTTCGGTTCCTGGAAATTAGGCAACAAGCGTTCAAAATCAAAAGTAAGGCAAACAAAAGCTGCTCTGGCCGCTACAGTGACCGTAGATAAAGTGAAAACCTCCAGTCTGTTTCTCTAGCAAGATGAGTGAGCCGATTATCGGTCAAAACCGATTATCGGTTATCGGTTTTCGCCACCCTATTCCAGAAGTATAAAACCATTTGGGAGCATTGGTCTTCTCCCGATTTTTCGGATACATTTAACTGAAATATGAGGAGGCTCTTCAACAAGTTCTTGATTGAGGTAGTTCCAGAATGTAATTACTTGGCTCGCAGAGGTTTCTGCAGATTTTTTGGTCATGAACGGAAGTTTTATTTTGAAGCAGTGTGCGTATCTAGACTGAAAGTTCAGTGGTTTCATCTAAAAAGGCAGGAGTTATCCACTTCCAATTTACTATGAACGCATGTGCTCAACAGAGAAACATCAGCAAGCGTTCTTCCAACTTTCAGAGTTCGAAGCCCTAAGTTATCAAGTCTGTCAAATTAATTGCTCCGATGAAGACAACAACGTGCGAGAATTTTCCTAGTGCATAGTCTCTAGACCTACTCAATATCATAAACTAGAGCTATAGAAGATGTGTTAAGATTCCATACACGTGATGCATATTTTAGTGTGAGAGAGATGTACGTTTTGTACGCTCTCGTAAGGACATGGAGACAATCTGATCTTAGTGCTCTGAACAAATCATGAACTGATATTTTAGCTTTTTTAAATTTCACTTGAAGATGTTCGCTGAGAGACATATTCAAAGTGAATATGACTCAAAGGTCTTTCACTGACAAGGGAAGTTCGCTACCACTCCATAAAACTGTGAGGAGTGACCTATACCACGAGAAAGAGCGTGTGCTGTTTAGTATAAATCCATTCCGAGAAAGTGCCGAGTAGATCATTTTTGGCGGTTCTGGGCGCCTCGGAAAAAACAGCATATTTTCGCTTACCCCCCTGTGTATTAGCCAGTGCATTTCTCATTTCTGTCTCCCATTCTCGGTCTTCCAATCTATTGCACGAGGTCAACTCTCTACTTCCTCTTCCTCCAACCAGCGTAGCGCAGCGGATAAGGCGTTTGTTCATGACTCGTTGAGGTGTAAGTTCGGTCCCAGACTTTTTCAATTTTCTTTTGCATGTTTCCTGATGAACCCCTTACTGATTTTTAGAACGTATCGTGGAAGTGGCGGGTATTTGTGATGGTTGAGCGTTTGGTGGTGGACCCATGCCTCCTTTTTGTCAAGTTTGATGTAAATGTAGTCTTGCGAAGTTTGACTCCATAGAGCCATAAGAAAAACAGTCTTAGTATACAGTTGACTGCTCTAGAACTCTCTCCGAGTACTGTATGGATGTGCAAAAAGAGAAAAATAATGGCAGGGTTCGAACCTACGCCCACTTGTTTCCTGCACAAACGTCTTATCCGCTACGCTACGCTGGTTGGAGGAAGAGGAAGTAGAGAGTTGACCTCGTGCAATAGTTTGGAAGACCGAGAATGAGAGACAGAAATGAGAAATGAACTGGCTAATACACAGGGGGGTAAGCGAAAATACACAGTTTTTCCGAGGCGCCCAGAACCGCCAAAAATGATCTACTCGGCACTTTCCCGGAGTGGATTTATACTAAACAGCACACGCTCTTTCTCGTGGTATAGGTCACTCCTCACAGTTTTATGGAGTGGTCGCGAACTTCCCTTGTGAGTTCACTTCTCGTACAGGAAAACCATCAAAGACATAATGTACTACTTAACATTTTTGGGTGACAGTTGCATATGACTCAAATGAGCCCAATCTGGAATCATATTGATGAAATCTCGAGTAATCCCATACTTCGCTGATACTCTACCACGAACTTTCAAGTGATCAGCAAATATACCGTAATCTATCTATCTGGAAATCTATCTAGAATCTATCTAGAAGTATGACTGCTCCACAGAATTCATTCCTATCCTGGAGGGAAGAGAGACAGAGAACTTCAACTTTCTTTCGAATGGTTATGAACTACTCACAGTTTCTCATTAAACCATGCCTTCCCGGTCTTCTTACAGTGTGAAACGCGCTGAGACGTATCCACGAGGGTTTAACAAGCCAATATTATTATTCAGCTTAGCACTTAGCTTAGCTTAGCTCATTTGAATTTCTTATTCACCTGTGTTACCGTTCACAAGACGAAAATTGCGAAAAAAATTTGTGTTTTCACAGAACTCTCATATTGTTTCATTTTTCCTCTTGTCCTTCTCAATGAAGCCTTTCGCTCTTGATTCGAGATGTTATGATTTTTTCTCGGAAGATGCGGCGATTTCTTTTTCAGATTTCCTTACCATCATCAAAGTTATGGAAGGCTACTGTACCATACAACGGCTCGTGAAACAAAAATCGTTTGTGTGCAGACACCTAGTTGAAAAATTTATCTCAGTTCGCCTAAGAATCCACCACCTAGATACGAAAGTGCTTCTTCTCCCATCAATTCCTATTGACATTCCATGTTAGTTGTGAGCCGAATATCAAGGAAGCGCACGAACATGTAGAACACTTTGAACAATTCATCGCACAATCATTTTATTGAAGAAGTTGCGCCATGAGTCTTCCACAGATCATGATTGCCTTTTCCGTTTTCTGAAGACGTGAATGAGTTAAGTAGTTGAAAAATTTATCGCAGTTCGCGTAAGGATGGAAAATCATGAACTAGATTGCTCAAAAGGTGAACTTTGTCTGTTTTGCTCGTACGGAAACTGAAAAATATTACCGGAGCTTTTGTTGTATGAAAGCGAGGACTTTCCAGTGGAGAATGATTGAATGAAACTATGAGTTTCAAAGCAACTCGTGAGAGACTGAAGTATTGAGAATTTTCGTCGTTATTCCTGGAGGTGAAAATAAGTGAATAATTGAGAATGAGCCGGGGTGAGATAGTGAAAACAGAGAACTAGACAAAATGTTCCATCTTTGAGAACAGAATACGAACGTTGGATGGAATGGAAAAGATAATTTCCGGGAATCCCTGAGTGGCTATGTGAGGGAAAGTATCATTAATAGGGCAATAGGCTGCGAGACCCGAGACTGATAGTTCTCAAACGACAACAGGCGTCTCAGAGATTAAGTCGATTTAAAAGGCAATCACGTCATGAAACAAGAATGTCGATGAGAGAGGAATACTCTGTTTGTGAGGTTCTATAAGGTCTTATCTTTGCTTTTTTTACTGTCTGCCTTGGTGAAGGGTTCTACATCAGCGGCTGGCTTCTGCTGAGATGCAGCATCGGGTGAAGATGTACCGTCTTTATCATCATTGTTATCTGCGTCTACGCCAGCTCTACGACTTGCAGCGCGCGGGAGAGGCGTCCCATCGTCCATTCCTGCAAAACCTTCATCATCATTACTTACCAACGTCGAAAACAAAGCTGGTGCTAATCTCACCACGTGAGCCAGCTTCTTCTGAGAGAAAAAGCTAACCTTTGACAACGAAATAAAGATCAGCGAAGAAGACAATTGTGCCGAAAATGAGCCCGAGAATGAACCTGTAAAATCGACAATTGAAGTGGAAATTTTGTAGAATCATCCAGAAACATCTTTGTCAAATTCTTGACACTAGTTTGAGATTGAGTCAATAATTTGATTAATTTGACAGTGGCTTACTTGGTAGCAAGATCCAGATGAAGATGTGGATAAAGGTAGTCAAAGCCACAGAATCCGAAAGCGAATGCACAGACGACCGTCAGGAGGACATTGAAGACGCTCACTAGCTGACGATTAAGCGAGCGAATATCCTGTGAATAACTCAGTTGTTGCCGACTGAGTGTTCGCATTATAATTTTACTGTTATCTGAAATACATGCCTCTCCAAAGCCATCCATTAGATTTTCTTGGCCATAGTTCTGCGATGGATCGACGTCACGAACGATACGTCGATACGCAGCTTCACTCTAAAAATTTGTTTGTTTACTATAGCCGCGATATCGAAAAACTGTTTCATTCTTTTACAACTGACCTCTTTCAGCTTGAGATTGCGCGTCTTTTTCTTGAACTCTTCACTCGCTTCATACTTTGGAGCGTCGCGCTGAATCTGCAATTATACTTTTTACTGAATGAAGCGAAGAAAAATCTTCCAGACCTGCGCTCTAATCAAGGCAGCGAAGAGAGGCTGGTCGTCAGAGCAGTTATTATTCTTAGTCAAACGCTCGAGCTCATTGAAGCTGAGATATTTGAGCGCCTGTAATCATTACATTCATTCTCCAGGAATCTCCGAAGATTAATTTATGGAACAAATTTGATAGTCGAAATCTCGGACAGTTTTACAATTCATTGAGCGCTAATGCTGATTATTGTGCATTCTATGAATTTCTGGTTGATTCCATATACATATGAGTCAAAGTGTAAGGGTTCTTCAAAACTCGAGATATGCACAACAATGGGGAGACAGTGACGTTCTCTTTCCGCGCAGGGTCATGAATGTTGGAGGAACAAACTTGAGCCTTCTTTGAGCAATCGCTGCTGGGGTCGATGAGGCGCAAATCGCTGCTATCGACACAGAATGCCGACATAGTGCTCCTAAATTGTGAATGAGTCTTTGATATGATAGTATTCGTGTAAATTACAAGCGAAAAACATATTACAGCTCAAAAATTAGAGAGCGAAATGTGAACATGATGCGCATGTAGAGAAAGCATAGTGGCTGTCTCTTATTCCAAGCGAATAAGTGCACTACGGTAGGGTATGTCTCTAGGTCACGCACACAATCGCCCCAATGAGAGCCGTAGATAAGAAGGATATTTGCTCGACCTTGTCTTCCGTAGATATGTTCAGAATGAAATCACTCAAATATAAAAGAACCTTTCCCATTTTCAAAATTCTTAGAGTGAGTAGAACACTATCACTAATCAAACCATTCTGGACTCAAGTTTGAACACAACTTGGGAGAAAAGCAATGAATACAATTGTTAAGAATCCTCTCGCCAGTTGGGCTAGTAGATTTCCCATATTTAACTCCTGTCCATTCAAACCGAGTCCGTTCAGTTTGAACATAGAGTATATTAAAAATTTTCTGTGACTTTATATCGAACGAGAAAGCGAAGAAGGTTTATTCGAGATTTATCAAACCAGTGAGAGTTTTGAATTGGAATGTGATTGAGAAAACTATGCGCGACGAGCAGCCATGCGTCTGTAACCAGAGTTGGAGGATGCGCCCCAGGCATCGACTGGCGCCGATGGAGCAGAGTATGAGCTCGTGCGCGATGGGCACGGGCAGTATGCAGCATCAGAGCCAGGCACGCCATCAGAGCCCGAGTCGCCATCTTGGCCAGGTGCACCAGCGCGTCCAGCATTGCCAGGTCGGCCAGCCTCACCAGGGCGTCCGTCGTTGCCGGGGCGGCCATCGTTGCCGGGAGCTCCAGCAGGCCCCTGAGGTCCAGCCTCGCCAGGGCGTCCGTCGTTGCCGGGTGCTCCAGGCGTGTACTCAACGCCATCCTGTCCAGGGGCACCAGGAGCGCCATCGTTGCCTGGGCGGCCAGCCTCTCCGTCGTGTCCAGCATCTCCAGGAGCGCCAGGAGCACCATCGTTTCCAGCAGGTCCGACTGATCCGGGTCCTCCAGGGTTGCCAGCAGGTCCAGGGAATCCAGGTGCGCCGGGAGGCCCCCTGAGGGCCTGGAGGGCAAGTGATGCAGGCGCCAGGAATGTCGTGAAGAATGGCAACGGCAATGCCTCCAGCGCCGGGGCGTCCAGCCTCTCCTGGGTGGCCATCCTGGCCGCGAGCTCCAGGAAGTCCGGGAGGACCGGGAGGTCCAGCTGGGCATCCACGAGAAGAAGGTCCGCAGTTGCACTGAGCTTGACGCTTGTTGCGGCCAAGAAGAGTGGCGAAAGTTGGAGGCGCATTGGTAGAGCCAGATGGGTTGACGTGAACCTTGAGGATTCGGGCCCATGTGTCTTCGGCCATCACCTGCAATGGGAGGTACTGATAGACCTAGAGGAAGAGAGAGCGGCAGAGGAGGAGAACAGAGAGATTTGTGGGAGAGACAGAGAGAGAGAGAAGCGAGAGGTACAAACCTTGAACTCAGCCATGCCAGTATCGACCTCAGCCTGAAGCTGGCGAACATCCGAGACGATCATGCCGATGACAGCGAGGGAGACGCCGACAGCGACGAGCGCAACGCTAGATGAGATGCCCACTGCGAATGTCATCGTGCTGATGATGCGATCAACCCACACCCACTCTCTTTTATACGCCTAGCGACCAATTTCTGAACTGTTTAGAACGGATAGCGCCACAAGCTGCTAATTCGTGAGCGAACGGCGTTCTCTTTCTCCCCCTCCTCTCTCTCATCTATCCTTCTCCATCCCTGTCTCCCTCACTCCCCCCCCATCTCTCTCTCTCTCTCTCTCTCTCTCTCTCTCTCTCTCTCTCTCTCTCTCTCTCTCTCTCTCTCTTTCTCTCTCTCTCTCTCTCTCTCTCTCTCTCTCTCTCTCTCTCTCTCTCTTGTTGTTTTTTCTCTTCCCCTTCCAGTCAGTTTCTCTCCCATCCCTCTCTTTCAACTGTACGCTCTCTTTTCTCTCAAATTTTCATGTTGTTCAATTTTTTCTCGAATTTGGTATGAGCACAACAATGATACTGAAGAAGGTTTGAGCTGATGGAAAGATATGGTATCACCAAAGGAAAAGAAGTTGAGTAGTCCAAGAGGACATCTCACATCTGGTACAACTCGTGCTTCAACCCACTTCAAAAGAAGAACACGTGGGCAAATCGCTTACGAAGTTTACCTTGAAAGCAAAACAAGAGTGTTTATGATCTATATAGTTTGGAGGTTTGGCTTGTTAAGCGAGACTTGGCTGGTGATCGATGGAATGACGTGACAGTTGCGTGGATTTTCGGAATCCGTAGACTCCACCATAACCTATCGAAGCTAGGGTGAGATCATGGGAGGATGGGAAGTATCAATGTGATCAATGAGCAGTAGTGAGTATCAACGGTATCACACAAATGCAATAAATTACGGTACATGCAATCCAATGGCCGGTAATGATAACTGACCATCAGCGTGAGTATTTATTACGAGATATCCAACTCACTTTGCTCTTTTGCAATGTTCGTAAACCACAGAACCCTCTCCATCATCATCTTGTCTCTTTCATGCGTATTGCTCCGTTTGTAGAAAAAGGTGATTCGAGAACGAACTGTCATCGGTTTTGTTGTTTGTGTTGTTCTTTTTTGGAATAGAGTGGAAACAGAAGGGGAGAGGAGGGGACAGGAGAGATGCACAAAAACAGACAATGAGGGAGAAAGAGAGGAAGAGAGAGAAATAGAGAGAGAGAGAGAGAGAGAGTGAGAGAGAGAGAGAGAGAGAGAGAGAGAGAGAGAGCGAGAGAGAGCCTTGGTGCCCT
>CAVOJK010000406.1:15000-52818 GCA_963695495.1 Hololepta plana | reverse complement strand
CTCCTCCTCCCAAGTTCTTAAGTCACCTCCTCCCAAGTTCTTAAGCTTCCTCCTCCTCAGCACTCCTTCCTCCTCCTCCCAAGTTCTTAAGCCTCCTCCTCCTCCCAAGTTCTTAAGCCTCCTCCTCAGGTCTCCTTCCTCCTCCCAAGTTCTTAAGCGTCCTCCTCCTCAGGTCTCCTTCCTCCTCCTCCCTCGGTTCACCTCCTCCTCCCAAGTTCTTAAGCCTCCTCCCAAGGTCTTAAGCTTCCTCCTCCCAAGTTCTTAAGCTTCCTCCTCCTCAGGTCTCCCTCCTCCTCCCAAGTTCTTAAGCCTCCTCCTCCTCAGGTCTCCTTCCTCCTCCTCCTCAGGTCTCCTTCCTCCTCCTCCCAAGTTCTTAAGCCTCCTCCTCCTCAGGTCTCCTTCCTCCTCCTCCCAAGTTCTTAAGTCACCTCCTCCCAAGTTCTCAAGCTTCCTCCTCCTCCTCCTCCCATCATCATCAATGGTCGCCATCGTCCACCTCCACCGCCATCATCATCATCATCAAATCGTCCCTCCTCCTCCTCGTCTCCCTCCCATCATCCTCCCACTACTTGTCCTGATTGCATTCGCTGCGGATGTGCCCCGGCTTGTTGCAGCTGTAGCACGTCTTTATCGTCTCGCGACAGTTGCGCGACATGTGGCCGGGCTTGTTGCAATTGTAGCACGTCTGGCCGGACATGCGATGATGGTCCTGATGACCGCCTCCGCCTCCACCTCCACCTCCACCATGGTTACCGCCCATCGGCGGCCCCCCACCGCCCGACTCCGGACAATTGCGCGCAATGTGCCCCGTCTTGTTGCAATTGTAGCAGGACGGCGTGTCGGGACTCTGCTGACAGTCCTTGGCAAAGTGGCCCTCGCCGTTGCAGCGGTAGCAGCGCTCCGTGTCCTCCTTGCAGTCGCGCGCAAAGTGCCCCAACCGGTTGCACTTGTAGCATTTCTCGCGCCCTCTACCGCCGCCTCCTCCTCCGCCTCCGCCGTAACTATCGCGACCTCCGCCGCCTCCGCCTCCCCCACCCGACTCGCGACATTCCCGCGCGAAATGTCCCGGCCTACTGCACTTGTAGCAGATCGTCGACGAGCTCATGCTGCCGCTGTTCGATGACGTCGTTGATGTAGGTGCTGCCGCCTCACGGTGTTCCCTTAACCTCCGTCTACGGATTATCGTCGCTATGTTGCCCCGCTTTTGTTTCCGATTGTTCGCTCGCGCAAAATTTATTCACCTGGAAACAAAAACAAAAATGATAAACGTCGATCGATCGATCGATCGATTGCGAACGCGCGACGATCGCAAAATGGCGGACGTGAGAGAAAAACGTGGGACACGTGCTCGCATCTAACCTCGAAATTGCGTGCGTGCGTGCGCGCCCTAACCTCAAACCTCGTTTTACACGATTAATTATTGCTAGTAACGACGTCGATAATTACCCACGCGAGAAAGACAGACTGAAAATCTTCTTCGCCGCCTCCTTCGCTACACACGCGCGCGCGCTTCTTTTTTGCGTTTATTTAATTTGGAATTAATTAAATCGATTACTATCGACGCTGACGACAATAATAATAATAACGATGATCGACGACGACGATTAATAAAACGATGTCGTTCTCACGCGCGACACTCGACGAATGGAACGACGGAAATCGACGCGTCGCCACGCAAATGTCAACGTACGGTGGCGACATCTGTTCGAGGGTAGGCGAACGTGGCGACGCCATCTGTTCAATGCTAGCGTGCGCGCGCCGCCATCTATTTAGCAGCGACCGAACGACATCTGTTGCCACGTAGGCGAATGAGTGGCGGCGCGACATCTAGCGCGATTCTCGTCGACTAACGTACGAATGTGTTTATTATTGACGCAGCGTGGTGACATCTATTGACGCGATGCAAGCAACGAATCAAATGGGGTGGCCGACATCTGTCGCGAAACGTTTACGTGCAATTACGGGTGCGTAACCAGGGCGACCAGCCAATTGTTTCAACACGTTAATAATGGCCGCCCACGGTTCGAACAATAACAACAAAAAAAAAAGAGAAACGCGAGAGCAACCGGAATTTTCGACAAAACAACAACAACAACAAATGGCGCCGCATCAATATGCGGATGGCATGGTAACGGTAATTAATTAACGGTTACTTACCAAAATGGCGGTTGGCGATTGGCGGTCAGACGACGATGACGTACGTGTGTGTGCGCACCGGAAATTCAGCCCGGCAACGAACCGAATTAACTAATTAGAAAACTCTCTCCACAAATCTCTCTCTCTTCTCTCTCCCTCCTCCACCACAACCTCTATCTCTCTCCTCCACCACCTCCTTCAACCTCTTCCTCCTCTAAACCGGAAATTAACTGATGAAAAACAACAAAACAAAAAAAAAGGGAGAAAAAAATAATAAAAAAAAAAAGACGAAAAAAATAAAAGAGAAACAAACAACTGTGAATCACATTAAATTCTTTACGTTTTTGCTTTGTTTGCGATCGACCTTCCTCCTCCTCCTTCTTCTTCTCCACTCCTCTCCTCACCCAAAGCCTCCTTCTTCAACTGTTTCCTCTCTCTACTTGCGTTTAATTCGCGCCGATTCGCGAATCATCCAACGGGAAAAGAATCGCACGTGCCACGGGAGTAGCAGGCTCTGGGACGAATTGTTGCACCGTTTATTCAAGCGATGGAATCACTAAGACAACGTGGCGTCGCGTCTTGCTGCTGCTCACACGACACGAACAAGGAACGAGTGGACGCCATCTTGCTTCCTTTCCACGCTCGTCCGCTGCGCCATCTCCGTTTCGCGCCCGACAAGTGCCGTCACAGGTGGCGTCCTCTGTTGGGCGCTGGCGCCAACGTTCAATACGCGATATCTACGTTACCGTCAACTTTAGGGTAATTAGCGCCCTAATGAAAAATGTAGAGCGCAAAATTCCCCGTCGATTGATGTATGATAAGTCGCACTTTCCTCCAGCGGTTATTGAGAAATAGGGCTTTAAAGGGGAAAAACTGTCAATTGTCAATAACTCGGTTACTGTCAACTTTAGGGTAATTAGCGCCCTAATGAAAAATGTAGAGCGCAAAATTCCCCGTCGATTGATGTATGATAAGTCGCACTTTCCTCCAGCGGTTATTGAGAAATAGGGCTTTAAAGGGGAAAAACTGTCAATTGTCAATAACTCGGTTACCGTCAACTTTAGGGTAATTAGCGCCCTAATGAAAAATGTAGAGCGCAAAATTCCCCGTCGATTGATGTATGATAAGTCGCACTTTCCTCCAGCGGTTATTGAGAAATAGGGCTTTAAAGGGGAAAAACTGTCAATTGTCAATAACTCGGTTACTGTCAACTTTAGGGTAATTAGCGCCCTAATGAAAAATGTAGAGCGCAAAATTCCCCGTCGATTGATGTATGATAAGTCGCACTTTCCTCCAGCGGTTATTGAGAAATAGGGCTTTAAAGGGGAAAAACTGTCAATTGTCAATAACTCGGTTACCGTCAACTTTAGGGTAATTAGCGCCCTAATGAAAAATGTAGAGCGCAAAATTCCCCGTCGATTGATGTATGATAAGTCGCACTTTCCTCCAGCGGTTATTGAGAAATAGGGCTTTAAAGGGGAAAAACTGTCAATTGTCAATAACTCGGTTACTGTCAACTTTAGGGTAATTAGCGCCCTAAGGAAAAATGTAGAGCACAAAATTCCCCGTCGATTGATGTATGATAAGTCGCACTTTCCTCCAGCGGTTATTGAGAAATAGGGCTTTAAAGGGGAAAAACTGTCAATTGTCAATAACTCGGTTACTGTCAACTTTAGGGTAATTAGCGCCCTAATGAAAAATGTAGAGCACAAAATTCCCCGTCGATTGATGTATGATAAGTCGCACTTTCCTCCAGCGGTTATTGAGAAATAGGGCTTTAAAGGGGAAAAACTGTCAATTGTCAATAACTCGGTTACTGTCAACTTTAGGGTAATTAGCGCCCTAAGGAAAAATGTAGAGCACAAAATTCCCCGTCGATTGATGTATGATAAGTCGCACTTTCCTCCAGCGGTTACTGAGAAATAGGGCTTTAAAGGGGAAAAACTGTCAATTGTCAATAACTCGGTTACTGTCAACTTTAGGGTAATTAGCGCCCTAATGAAAAATGTAGAGCACAAAATTCCCCGTCGATTGATGTATGATAAGTCGCACTTTCCTCCAGCGGTTACTGAGAAAAGGGATTTTAAAGATGAAAAAGGGTTAATTGTCAATAACTCGCTTACTGTCAACTTTAGGGTAATTTGCGCCCCGGGGAAAAATGCAGAGCGCAAAATTCCCCGTCGATTGATGTATGATAAGTCGCACTTTCCTCCAGCGGTTATTGAGAAATAGGGCTTTAAAGGGGAAAAACTGTCAATTGTCAATAACTCGGTTACTGTCAACTTTAGGGTAATTAGCGCCCTAAGGAAAAATGTAGAGCGCAAAATTCCCCGTCGATTGATGTATGATAAGTCGCACTTTCCTCCAGCGGTTATTGAGAAATAGGGCTTTAAAGGGGAAAAACTGTCAATTGTCAATAACTCGGTTGCTGTCAACTTTAGGGTAATTAGCGCCCTAAGGAAAAATGTAGAGCGCAAAATTCCCCGTCGATTGATGTATGATAAGTCGCACTTTCCTCCAGCGGTTACTGAGAAAAAGGGCTTTAAAGGGGAAAAACTGTCAATTGTCAATAACTCGGTTACTGTCAACTTTAGGGTAATTAGCGCCCTAAGGAAAAATGTAGAGCGCAAAATTCCCCGTCGATTGATGTATGATAAGTCGCACTTTCCTCCAGCGGTTACTGAGAAAAGGGATTTTAAAGAAAAAAAAGGGTTAATTGTCAATAACTCGGTTACTGTCAACTTTAGGGTAATTAGCGCCCTAAGGAAAAATGTAGAGCGCAAAATTCCCCGTCGATTGATGTATGATAAGTCGCACTTTCCTCCAGCGGTTATTGAGAAATAGGGCTTTAAAGGGGAAAAACTGTCAATTGTCAATAACTCGGTTACTGTCAACTTTAGGGTAATTAGCGCCCTAAGGAAAAATGTAGAGCGCAAAATTCCCCGTCGATTGATGTATGATAAGTCGCACTTTCCTCCAGCGGTTACTGAGAAAAGGGATTTTAAAGATGAAAAAGGGTTAATTGTCAATAACTCGCTTACTGTCAACTTTAGGGTAATTTGCGCCCCGGGGAAAAATGCAGAGCGCAAAATTCCCCGTCGATTGATGTATGATAAGTCGCACTTTCCTCCAGCGGTTATTGAGAAATAGGGCTTTAAAGGGGAAAAACTGTCAATTGCCAATAACTCGGTTACTGTCAACTTTAGGGTAATTAGCGCCCTAAGGAAAAATGTAGAGCGCAAAATTCCCCGTCGATTGATGTATGATAAGTCGCACTTTCCTCCAGCGGTTATTGAGAAATAGGGCTTTAAAGGGGAAAAACTGTCAATTGTCAATAACTCGGTTACTGTCAACTTTAGGGTAATTAGCGCCCTAAGGAAAAATGTAGAGCGCAAAATTCCCCGTCGATTGATGTATGATAAGTCGCACTTTCCTCCAGCGGTTATTGAGAAAAAGGGCTTTAAAGGGGAAAAACTGTCAATTGTCAATAACTCGGTTACCGTCAACTTTAGGGTAATTTGCGCCCCGGGGAAAAATGCAGAGCGCAAAATTCCCCGTCGATTGATGTATGATAAGTCGCACTTTCCTCCAGCGGTTATTGAGAAATAGGGCTTTAAAGGGGAAAAACTGTCAATTGCCAATAACTCGGTTACTGTCAACTTTAGGGTAATTTGCGCCCCGGGGAAAAATGCAGAGCGCAAAATTCCCCGTCGATTGATGTATGATAAGTCGCACTTTCCTCCAGCGGTTATTGAGAAATAGGGCTTTAAAGGGGAAAAACTGTCAATTGTCAATAACTCGGTTACCGTCAACTTTAGGGTAATTTGCGCCCCGGGGAAAAATGCAGAGCGCAAAATTCCCCGTCGATTGATGTATGATAAGTCGCACTTTCCTCCAGCGGTTATTGAGAAATAGGGCTTTAAAGGGGAAAAACTGTCAATTGCCAATAACTCGGTTACCGTCAACTTTAGGGTAATTTGCGCCCCGGGGAAAAATGCAGAGCGCAAAATTCCCCGTCGATTGATGTATGATAAGTCGCACTTTCCTCCAGCGGTTATTGAGAAATAGGGCTTTAAAGGGGAAAAACTGTCAATTGTCAATAACTCGGTTACCGTCAACTTTAGGGTAATTTGCGCCCCGGGGAAAAATGCAGAGCGCAAAATTCCCCGTCGATTGATGTATGATAAGTCGCACTTTCCTCCAGCGGTTATTGAGAAATAGGGCTTTAAAGGGGAAAAACTGTCAATTGCCAATAACTCGGTTACTGTCAACTTTAGGGTAATTAGCGCCCTAAGGAAAAATGTAGAGCGCAAAATTCCCCGTCGATTGATGTATGATAAGTCGCACTTTCCTCCAGCGGTTATTGAGAAATAGGGCTTTAAAGGGGAAAAACTGTCAATTGTCAATAACTCGGTTACTGTCAACTTTAGGGTAATTAGCGCCCTAAGGAAAAATGTAGAGCGCAAAATTCCCCGTCGATTGATGTATGATAAGTCGCACTTTCCTCCAGCGGTTATTGAGAAAAAGGGCTTTAAAGGGGAAAAACTGTCAATTGTCAATAACTCGGTTACCGTCAACTTTAGGGTAATTTGCGCCCCGGGGAAAAATGCAGAGCGCAAAATTCCCCGTCGATTGATGTATGATAAGTCGCACTTTCCTCCAGCGGTTATTGAGAAATAGGGCTTTAAAGGGGAAAAACTGTCAATTGTCAATAACTCGGTTACTGTCAACTTTAGGGTAATTAGCGCCCTAAGGAAAAATGTAGAGCACAAAATTCCCCGTCGATTGATGTATGATAAGTCGCACTTTCCTCCAGCGGTTATTGAGAAATAGGGCTTTAAAGGGGAAAAACTGTCAATTGTCAATAACTCGGTTACTGTCAACTTTAGGGTAATTAGCGCCCTAAGGAAAAATGTAGAGCGCAAAATTCCCCGTCGATTGATGTATGATAAGTCGCACTTTCCTCCAGCGGTTACTGAGAAAAGGGATTTTAAAGAAAAAAAAGGGTTAATTGTCAATAACTCGCTTACTGTCAACTTTAGGGTAATTAGTGCCCTAAGGAAAAATGTAGAGCACAAAATTCCCCGTCGATTGATGTATGATAAGTCGCACTTTCCTCCAGCGGTTACTGAGAAAAGGGATTTTAAAGAAAAAAAAGGGTTAATTGTCAATAACTCGCTTACTGTCAACTTTAGGGTAATTAGCGCCCTAAGGAAAAATGTAGAGCGCAAAATTCCCCGTCGATTGATGTATGATAAGTCGCACTTTCCTCCAGCGGTTACTGAGAAAAGGGATTTTAAAGATGAAAAAGGGTTAATTGTCAATAACTCGCTTACTGTCAACTTTAGGGTAATTTGCGCCCCGGGGAAAAATGTAGAGCGCAAAATTCCCCGTCGATTGATGTACGATAAGTCGCACTTTCCTCCAGCGGTTACTGAGAAAAGGGATTTTAAAGAAAAAAAAGGGTTAATTGTCAATAACTCGCTTACTGTCCACTTTAGGGTAATTAGCGCCCTAAGGAAAAATGTAGAGCACAAAATTCCCCGTCGATTGATGTATGATAAGTCGCACTTTCCTCCAGCGGTTACTGAGAAAAGGGATTTTAAAAAAGAAAAAGGGTTAATTGTCAATAACTCGGTTACTGTCAACTTTAGGGTAATTAGTGCCCTTAGGAAAAATGTAGAGCGCAAAATTCCCCGTCGATTGATGTACGATAAGTCGCACTTTCCTCCAGCGGTTACTGAGAAAAGGGATTTTAAAGAAAAAAAAGGGTTAATTGTCAATAACTCGCTTACTGTCCACTTTAGGGTAATTAGCGCCCTTAGGAAAAATGTAGAGCACAAAATTCCCCGTCGATTGATGTATGATAAGTCGCACTTTCCTCCAGCGGTTACTGAGAAAAGGGATTTTAAAGAAAAAAAAGGGTTAATTGTCAATAACTCGGTTACTGTCAACTTTAGGGTAATTAGCGCCCTAAGGAAAAATGTAGAGCACAAAATTCCCCGTCGATTGATGTATGATAAGTCGCACTTTCCTCCAGCGGTTACTGAGAAAAGGGATTTTAAAAAAGAAAAAGGGTTAATTGTCAATAACTCGGTTACTGTCAACTTTAGGGTAATTAGCGCCCTAAGGAAAAATGTAGAGCACAAAATTCCCCGTCGATTGATGTATGATAAGTCGCACTTTCCTCCAGCGGTTACTGAGAAAAGGGATTTTAAAAAAGAAAAAGGGTTAATTGTCAATAACTCGGTTACTGTCAACTTTAGGGTAATTAGTGCCCTTAGGAAAAATGTAGAGCGCAAAATTCCCCGTCGATTGATGTACGATAAGTCGCACTTTCCTCCAGCGGTTACTGAGAAAAGGGATTTTAAAAAAGAAAAAGGGTTAATTGTCAATAACTCGGTTACTGTCAACTTTAGGGTAATTAGCGCCCTTAGGAAAAATGTAGAGCGCAAAATTCCCCGTCGATTGATGTACGATAAGTCGCACTTTCCTCCAGCGGTTACTGAGAAAAGGGATTTTAAAGAAAAAAAAGGGTTAATTGTCAATAACTCGCTTACTGTCCACTTTAGGGTAATTAGCGCCCTAAGGAAAAATGTAGAGCACAAAATTCCCCGTCGATTGATGTATGATAAGTCGCACTTTCCTCCAGCGGTTACTGAGAAAAGGGATTTTAAAGAAAAAAAGGGTTAATTGTCAATAACTCGCTTACTGTCAACTTTAGGGTAATTTGCGCCCTAAGGAAAAATGTAGAGCGCAAAATTCCCCGTCGATTGATGTATGATAAGTCGCACTTTCCTCCAGCGGTTACTGAGAAAGGGGATTTTAAAAAAGAAAAAGGGTTAATTGTCAATAACTCGGTTACTGTCAACTTTAGGGTAATTAGCGCCCTAAGGAAAAATGTAGAGCACAAAATTCCCCGTCGATTGATGTATGATAAGTCGCACTTTCCTCCAGCGGTTACTGAGAAAAGGGATTTTAAAGAAAAAAAGGGTTAATTGTCAATAACTCGCTTACTGTCCACTTTAGGGTAATTAGCGCCCTAAGGAAAAATGTAGAGCGCAAAATTCCCCGTCGATTGATGTATGATAAGTCGCACTTTCCTCCAGCGGTTACTGAGAAAGGGGATTTTAAAAAAGAAAAAGGGTTAATTGTCAATAACTCGGTTACTGTCAACTTTAGGGTAATTAGCGCCCTAAGGAAAAATGTAGAGCACAAAATTCCCCGTCGATTGATGTATGATAAGTCGCACTTTCCTCCAGCGGTTACTGAGAAAAGGGATTTTAAAGAAAAAAAGGGTTAATTGTCAATAACTCGCTTACTGTCCACTTTAGGGTAATTAGCGCCCTAAGGAAAAATGTAGAGCGCAAAATTCCCCGTCGATTGATGTATGATAAGTCGCACTTTCCTCCAGCGGTTACTGAGAAAGGGGATTTTAAAAAAGAAAAAGGGTTAATTGTCAATAACTCGCTTACTGTCAACTTTAGGGTAATTTGCGCCCCCGGGAAAAATGCAGAGCGCAAAATTCCCCGTCGATTGATGTATGATAAGTCGCACTTTCCTCCAGCGGTTATTGAGAAATAGGGCTTTAAAGGGGAAAAACTGTCAATTGTCAATAACTCGGTTACTGTCAACTTTAGGGTAATTAGCGCCCTAAGGAAAAATGTAGAGCGCAAAATTCCCCGTCGATTGATGTATGATAAGTCGCACTTTCCTCCAGCGGTTATTGAGAAAAAGGGCTTTAAAGGGGAAAAACTGTCAATTGTCAATAACTCGGTTACCGTCAACTTTAGGGTAATTTGCGCCCCGGGGAAAAATGCAGAGCGCAAAATTCCCCGTCGATTGATGTATGATAAGTCGCACTTTCCTCCAGCGGTTATTGAGAAATAGGGCTTTAAAGGGGAAAAACTGTCAATTGTCAATAACTCGGTTACTGTCAACTTTAGGGTAATTAGCGCCCTAAGGAAAAATGTAGAGCACAAAATTCCCCGTCGATTGATGTATGATAAGTCGCACTTTCCTCCAGCGGTTATTGAGAAATAGGGCTTTAAAGGGGAAAAACTGTCAATTGTCAATAACTCGGTTACTGTCAACTTTAGGGTAATTAGCGCCCTAAGGAAAAATGTAGAGCGCAAAATTCCCCGTCGATTGATGTATGATAAGTCGCACTTTCCTCCAGCGGTTACTGAGAAAAGGGATTTTAAAGAAAAAAAAGGGTTAATTGTCAATAACTCGCTTACTGTCAACTTTAGGGTAATTAGTGCCCTAAGGAAAAATGTAGAGCACAAAATTCCCCGTCGATTGATGTATGATAAGTCGCACTTTCCTCCAGCGGTTACTGAGAAAAGGGATTTTAAAGAAAAAAAAGGGTTAATTGTCAATAACTCGCTTACTGTCAACTTTAGGGTAATTAGCGCCCTAAGGAAAAATGTAGAGCGCAAAATTCCCCGTCGATTGATGTATGATAAGTCGCACTTTCCTCCAGCGGTTACTGAGAAAAGGGATTTTAAAGATGAAAAAGGGTTAATTGTCAATAACTCGCTTACTGTCAACTTTAGGGTAATTTGCGCCCCGGGGAAAAATGTAGAGCGCAAAATTCCCCGTCGATTGATGTACGATAAGTCGCACTTTCCTCCAGCGGTTACTGAGAAAAGGGATTTTAAAGAAAAAAAAGGGTTAATTGTCAATAACTCGCTTACTGTCCACTTTAGGGTAATTAGCGCCCTAAGGAAAAATGTAGAGCACAAAATTCCCCGTCGATTGATGTATGATAAGTCGCACTTTCCTCCAGCGGTTACTGAGAAAAGGGATTTTAAAGAAAAAAAAGGGTTAATTGTCAATAACTCGGTTACTGTCAACTTTAGGGTAATTAGCGCCCTAAGGAAAAATGTAGAGCACAAAATTCCCCGTCGATTGATGTATGATAAGTCGCACTTTCCTCCAGCGGTTACTGAGAAAAGGGATTTTAAAAAAGAAAAAGGGTTAATTGTCAATAACTCGGTTACTGTCAACTTTAGGGTAATTAGTGCCCTTAGGAAAAATGTAGAGCGCAAAATTCCCCGTCGATTGATGTACGATAAGTCGCACTTTCCTCCAGCGGTTACTGAGAAAAGGGATTTTAAAGAAAAAAAAGGGTTAATTGTCAATAACTCGCTTACTGTCCACTTTAGGGTAATTAGCGCCCTTAGGAAAAATGTAGAGCACAAAATTCCCCGTCGATTGATGTATGATAAGTCGCACTTTCCTCCAGCGGTTACTGAGAAAAGGGATTTTAAAGAAAAAAAAGGGTTAATTGTCAATAACTCGGTTACTGTCAACTTTAGGGTAATTAGCGCCCTAAGGAAAAATGTAGAGCACAAAATTCCCCGTCGATTGATGTATGATAAGTCGCACTTTCCTCCAGCGGTTACTGAGAAAAGGGATTTTAAAAAAGAAAAAGGGTTAATTGTCAATAACTCGGTTACTGTCAACTTTAGGGTAATTAGCGCCCTAAGGAAAAATGTAGAGCACAAAATTCCCCGTCGATTGATGTATGATAAGTCGCACTTTCCTCCAGCGGTTACTGAGAAAAGGGATTTTAAAAAAGAAAAAGGGTTAATTGTCAATAACTCGGTTACTGTCAACTTTAGGGTAATTAGTGCCCTTAGGAAAAATGTAGAGCGCAAAATTCCCCGTCGATTGATGTACGATAAGTCGCACTTTCCTCCAGCGGTTACTGAGAAAAGGGATTTTAAAAAAGAAAAAGGGTTAATTGTCAATAACTCGGTTACTGTCAACTTTAGGGTAATTAGCGCCCTTAGGAAAAATGTAGAGCGCAAAATTCCCCGTCGATTGATGTACGATAAGTCGCACTTTCCTCCAGCGGTTACTGAGAAAAGGGATTTTAAAGAAAAAAAAGGGTTAATTGTCAATAACTCGCTTACTGTCCACTTTAGGGTAATTAGCGCCCTAAGGAAAAATGTAGAGCACAAAATTCCCCGTCGATTGATGTATGATAAGTCGCACTTTCCTCCAGCGGTTACTGAGAAAAGGGATTTTAAAGAAAAAAAGGGTTAATTGTCAATAACTCGCTTACTGTCAACTTTAGGGTAATTTGCGCCCTAAGGAAAAATGTAGAGCGCAAAATTCCCCGTCGATTGATGTATGATAAGTCGCACTTTCCTCCAGCGGTTACTGAGAAAGGGGATTTTAAAAAAGAAAAAGGGTTAATTGTCAATAACTCGGTTACTGTCAACTTTAGGGTAATTAGCGCCCTAAGGAAAAATGTAGAGCACAAAATTCCCCGTCGATTGATGTATGATAAGTCGCACTTTCCTCCAGCGGTTACTGAGAAAAGGGATTTTAAAGAAAAAAAGGGTTAATTGTCAATAACTCGCTTACTGTCCACTTTAGGGTAATTAGCGCCCTAAGGAAAAATGTAGAGCGCAAAATTCCCCGTCGATTGATGTATGATAAGTCGCACTTTCCTCCAGCGGTTACTGAGAAAGGGGATTTTAAAAAAGAAAAAGGGTTAATTGTCAATAACTCGCTTACTGTCAACTTTAGGGTAATTTGCGCCCCGGGGAAAAATGCAGAGCGCAAAATTCCCCGTCGATTGATGTATGATAAGTCGCACTTTCCTCCAGCGGTTACTGAGAAAAGGGATTTTAAAGATGAAAAAGGGTTAATTGTCAATAACTCGCTTACTGTCAACTTTAGGGTAATTTGCGCCCCGGGGAAAAATGCAGAGCGCAAAATTCCCCGTCGATTGATGTATGATAAGTCGCACTTTCCTCCAGCGGTTATTGAGAAATAGGGCTTTAAAGGGGAAAAACTGTCAATTGTCAATAACTCGGTTGCTGTCAACTTTAGGGTAATTAGCGCCCTAAGGAAAAATGTAGAGCGCAAAATTCCCCGTCGATTGATGTATGATAAGTCGCACTTTCCTCCAGCGGTTACTGAGAAAAAGGGCTTTAAAGGGGAAAAACTGTCAATTGTCAATAACTCGGTTACTGTCAACTTTAGGGTAATTAGCGCCCTAAGGAAAAATGTAGAGCGCAAAATTCCCCGTCGATTGATGTATGATAAGTCGCACTTTCCTCCAGCGGTTACTGAGAAAAGGGATTTTAAAGAAAAAAAAGGGTTAATTGTCAATAACTCGGTTACTGTCAACTTTAGGGTAATTAGCGCCCTAAGGAAAAATGTAGAGCGCAAAATTCCCCGTCGATTGATGTATGATAAGTCGCACTTTCCTCCAGCGGTTATTGAGAAATAGGGCTTTAAAGGGGAAAAACTGTCAATTGTCAATAACTCGGTTACTGTCAACTTTAGGGTAATTAGCGCCCTAAGGAAAAATGTAGAGCGCAAAATTCCCCGTCGATTGATGTATGATAAGTCGCACTTTCCTCCAGCGGTTACTGAGAAAAGGGATTTTAAAGAAAAAAAAGGGTTAATTGTCAATAACTCGCTTACTGTCAACTTTAGGGTAATTAGCGCCCTAAGGAAAAATGTAGAGCGCAAAATTCCCCGTCGATTGATGTATGATAAGTCGCACTTTCCTCCAGCGGTTATTGAGAAATAGGGCTTTAAAGGGGAAAAACTGTCAATTGTCAATAACTCGGTTACTGTCAACTTTAGGGTAATTAGCGCCCTAAGGAAAAATGTAGAGCGCAAAATTCCCCGTCGATTGATGTATGATAAGTCGCACTTTCCTCCAGCGGTTATTGAGAAAAAGGGCTTTAAAGGGGAAAAACTGTCAATTGTCAATAACTCGGTTACCGTCAACTTTAGGGTAATTTGCGCCCCGGGGAAAAATGCAGAGCGCAAAATTCCCCGTCGATTGATGTATGATAAGTCGCACTTTCCTCCAGCGGTTATTGAGAAATAGGGCTTTAAAGGGGAAAAACTGTCAATTGTCAATAACTCGGTTACTGTCAACTTTAGGGTAATTAGCGCCCTAAGGAAAAATGTAGAGCACAAAATTCCCCGTCGATTGATGTATGATAAGTCGCACTTTCCTCCAGCGGTTATTGAGAAATAGGGCTTTAAAGGGGAAAAACTGTCAATTGTCAATAACTCGGTTACTGTCAACTTTAGGGTAATTAGCGCCCTAAGGAAAAATGTAGAGCGCAAAATTCCCCGTCGATTGATGTATGATAAGTCGCACTTTCCTCCAGCGGTTACTGAGAAAAGGGATTTTAAAGATGAAAAAGGGTTAATTGTCAATAACTCGCTTACTGTCAACTTTAGGGTAATTTGCGCCCCGGGGAAAAATGTAGAGCGCAAAATTCCCCGTCGATTGATGTACGATAAGTCGCACTTTCCTCCAGCGGTTACTGAGAAAAGGGATTTTAAAGAAAAAAAAGGGTTAATTGTCAATAACTCGCTTACTGTCCACTTTAGGGTAATTAGCGCCCTAAGGAAAAATGTAGAGCACAAAATTCCCCGTCGATTGATGTATGATAAGTCGCACTTTCCTCCAGCGGTTACTGAGAAAAGGGATTTTAAAAAAGAAAAAGGGTTAATTGTCAATAACTCGGTTACTGTCAACTTTAGGGTAATTAGTGCCCTTAGGAAAAATGTAGAGCGCAAAATTCCCCGTCGATTGATGTACGATAAGTCGCACTTTCCTCCAGCGGTTACTGAGAAAAGGGATTTTAAAGAAAAAAAAGGGTTAATTGTCAATAACTCGCTTACTGTCCACTTTAGGGTAATTAGCGCCCTTAGGAAAAATGTAGAGCACAAAATTCCCCGTCGATTGATGTATGATAAGTCGCACTTTCCTCCAGCGGTTACTGAGAAAAGGGATTTTAAAGAAAAAAAAGGGATAATTGTCAATAACTCGGTTACTGTCAACTTTAGGGTAATTAGCGCCCTAAGGAAAAATGTAGAGCACAAAATTCCCCGTCGATTGATGTATGATAAGTCGCACTTTCCTCCAGCGGTTACTGAGAAAAGGGATTTTAAAAAAGAAAAAGGGTTAATTGTCAATAACTCGGTTACTGTCAACTTTAGGGTAATTAGCGCCCTAAGGAAAAATGTAGAGCACAAAATTCCCCGTCGATTGATGTATGATAAGTCGCACTTTCCTCCAGCGGTTACTGAGAAAAGGGATTTTAAAAAAGAAAAAGGGTTAATTGTCAATAACTCGGTTACTGTCAACTTTAGGGTAATTAGTGCCCTTAGGAAAAATGTAGAGCGCAAAATTCCCCGTCGATTGATGTACGATAAGTCGCACTTTCCTCCAGCGGTTACTGAGAAAAGGGATTTTAAAAAAGAAAAAGGGTTAATTGTCAATAACTCGGTTACTGTCAACTTTAGGGTAATTAGCGCCCTTAGGAAAAATGTAGAGCGCAAAATTCCCCGTCGATTGATGTACGATAAGTCGCACTTTCCTCCAGCGGTTACTGAGAAAAGGGATTTTAAAGAAAAAAAAGGGTTAATTGTCAATAACTCGCTTACTGTCCACTTTAGGGTAATTAGCGCCCTAAGGAAAAATGTAGAGCACAAAATTCCCCGTCGATTGATGTATGATAAGTCGCACTTTCCTCCAGCGGTTACTGAGAAAAGGGATTTTAAAGAAAAAAAGGGTTAATTGTCAATAACTCGCTTACTGTCAACTTTAGGGTAATTTGCGCCCTAAGGAAAAATGTAGAGCGCAAAATTCCCCGTCGATTGATGTATGATAAGTCGCACTTTCCTCCAGCGGTTACTGAGAAAGGGGATTTTAAAAAAGAAAAAGGGTTAATTGTCAATAACTCGGTTACTGTCAACTTTAGGGTAATTAGCGCCCTAAGGAAAAATGTAGAGCACAAAATTCCCCGTCGATTGATGTATGATAAGTCGCACTTTCCTCCAGCGGTTACTGAGAAAAGGGATTTTAAAGAAAAAAAGGGTTAATTGTCAATAACTCGCTTACTGTCCACTTTAGGGTAATTAGCGCCCTAAGGAAAAATGTAGAGCGCAAAATTCCCCGTCGATTGATGTATGATAAGTCGCACTTTCCTCCAGCGGTTACTGAGAAAGGGGATTTTAAAAAAGAAAAAGGGTTAATTGTCAATAACTCGGTTACTGTCAACTTTAGGGTAATTAGCGCCCTAAGGAAAAATGTAGAGCACAAAATTCCCCGTCGATTGATGTATGATAAGTCGCACTTTCCTCCAGCGGTTACTGAGAAAAGGGATTTTAAAGAAAAAAAGGGTTAATTGTCAATAACTCGCTTACTGTCCACTTTAGGGTAATTAGCGCCCTAAGGAAAAATGTAGAGCGCAAAATTCCCCGTCGATTGATGTATGATAAGTCGCACTTTCCTCCAGCGGTTACTGAGAAAGGGGATTTTAAAAAAGAAAAAGGGTTAATTGTCAATAACTCGCTTACTGTCAACTTTAGGGTAATTTGCGCCCCCGGGAAAAATGCAGAGCGCAAAATTCCCCGTCGATTGATGTATGATAAGTCGCACTTTCCTCCAGCGGTTATTGAGAAATAGGGCTTTAAAGGGGAAAAACTGTCAATTGTCAATAACTCGGTTACTGTCAACTTTAGGGTAATTAGCGCCCTAAGGAAAAATGTAGAGCGCAAAATTCCCCGTCGATTGATGTATGATAAGTCGCACTTTCCTCCAGCGGTTATTGAGAAAAAGGGCTTTAAAGGGGAAAAACTGTCAATTGTCAATAACTCGGTTACCGTCAACTTTAGGGTAATTTGCGCCCCGGGGAAAAATGCAGAGCGCAAAATTCCCCGTCGATTGATGTATGATAAGTCGCACTTTCCTCCAGCGGTTATTGAGAAATAGGGCTTTAAAGGGGAAAAACTGTCAATTGTCAATAACTCGGTTACTGTCAACTTTAGGGTAATTAGCGCCCTAAGGAAAAATGTAGAGCACAAAATTCCCCGTCGATTGATGTATGATAAGTCGCACTTTCCTCCAGCGGTTATTGAGAAATAGGGCTTTAAAGGGGAAAAACTGTCAATTGTCAATAACTCGGTTACTGTCAACTTTAGGGTAATTAGCGCCCTAAGGAAAAATGTAGAGCGCAAAATTCCCCGTCGATTGATGTATGATAAGTCGCACTTTCCTCCAGCGGTTACTGAGAAAAGGGATTTTAAAGAAAAAAAAGGGTTAATTGTCAATAACTCGCTTACTGTCAACTTTAGGGTAATTAGTGCCCTAAGGAAAAATGTAGAGCACAAAATTCCCCGTCGATTGATGTATGATAAGTCGCACTTTCCTCCAGCGGTTACTGAGAAAAGGGATTTTAAAGAAAAAAAAGGGTTAATTGTCAATAACTCGCTTACTGTCAACTTTAGGGTAATTAGCGCCCTAAGGAAAAATGTAGAGCGCAAAATTCCCCGTCGATTGATGTATGATAAGTCGCACTTTCCTCCAGCGGTTACTGAGAAAAGGGATTTTAAAGATGAAAAAGGGTTAATTGTCAATAACTCGCTTACTGTCAACTTTAGGGTAATTTGCGCCCCGGGGAAAAATGTAGAGCGCAAAATTCCCCGTCGATTGATGTACGATAAGTCGCACTTTCCTCCAGCGGTTACTGAGAAAAGGGATTTTAAAGAAAAAAAAGGGTTAATTGTCAATAACTCGCTTACTGTCCACTTTAGGGTAATTAGCGCCCTAAGGAAAAATGTAGAGCACAAAATTCCCCGTCGATTGATGTATGATAAGTCGCACTTTCCTCCAGCGGTTACTGAGAAAAGGGATTTTAAAGAAAAAAAAGGGTTAATTGTCAATAACTCGGTTACTGTCAACTTTAGGGTAATTAGCGCCCTAAGGAAAAATGTAGAGCACAAAATTCCCCGTCGATTGATGTATGATAAGTCGCACTTTCCTCCAGCGGTTACTGAGAAAAGGGATTTTAAAAAAGAAAAAGGGTTAATTGTCAATAACTCGGTTACTGTCAACTTTAGGGTAATTAGTGCCCTTAGGAAAAATGTAGAGCGCAAAATTCCCCGTCGATTGATGTACGATAAGTCGCACTTTCCTCCAGCGGTTACTGAGAAAAGGGATTTTAAAGAAAAAAAAGGGTTAATTGTCAATAACTCGCTTACTGTCCACTTTAGGGTAATTAGCGCCCTTAGGAAAAATGTAGAGCACAAAATTCCCCGTCGATTGATGTATGATAAGTCGCACTTTCCTCCAGCGGTTACTGAGAAAAGGGATTTTAAAGAAAAAAAAGGGTTAATTGTCAATAACTCGGTTACTGTCAACTTTAGGGTAATTAGCGCCCTAAGGAAAAATGTAGAGCACAAAATTCCCCGTCGATTGATGTATGATAAGTCGCACTTTCCTCCAGCGGTTACTGAGAAAAGGGATTTTAAAAAAGAAAAAGGGTTAATTGTCAATAACTCGGTTACTGTCAACTTTAGGGTAATTAGCGCCCTAAGGAAAAATGTAGAGCACAAAATTCCCCGTCGATTGATGTATGATAAGTCGCACTTTCCTCCAGCGGTTACTGAGAAAAGGGATTTTAAAAAAGAAAAAGGGTTAATTGTCAATAACTCGGTTACTGTCAACTTTAGGGTAATTAGTGCCCTTAGGAAAAATGTAGAGCGCAAAATTCCCCGTCGATTGATGTACGATAAGTCGCACTTTCCTCCAGCGGTTACTGAGAAAAGGGATTTTAAAAAAGAAAAAGGGTTAATTGTCAATAACTCGGTTACTGTCAACTTTAGGGTAATTAGCGCCCTTAGGAAAAATGTAGAGCGCAAAATTCCCCGTCGATTGATGTACGATAAGTCGCACTTTCCTCCAGCGGTTACTGAGAAAAGGGATTTTAAAGAAAAAAAAGGGTTAATTGTCAATAACTCGCTTACTGTCCACTTTAGGGTAATTAGCGCCCTAAGGAAAAATGTAGAGCACAAAATTCCCCGTCGATTGATGTATGATAAGTCGCACTTTCCTCCAGCGGTTACTGAGAAAAGGGATTTTAAAGAAAAAAAGGGTTAATTGTCAATAACTCGCTTACTGTCAACTTTAGGGTAATTTGCGCCCTAAGGAAAAATGTAGAGCGCAAAATTCCCCGTCGATTGATGTATGATAAGTCGCACTTTCCTCCAGCGGTTACTGAGAAAGGGGATTTTAAAAAAGAAAAAGGGTTAATTGTCAATAACTCGGTTACTGTCAACTTTAGGGTAATTAGCGCCCTAAGGAAAAATGTAGAGCACAAAATTCCCCGTCGATTGATGTATGATAAGTCGCACTTTCCTCCAGCGGTTACTGAGAAAAGGGATTTTAAAGAAAAAAAGGGTTAATTGTCAATAACTCGCTTACTGTCCACTTTAGGGTAATTAGCGCCCTAAGGAAAAATGTAGAGCGCAAAATTCCCCGTCGATTGATGTATGATAAGTCGCACTTTCCTCCAGCGGTTACTGAGAAAGGGGATTTTAAAAAAGAAAAAGGGTTAATTGTCAATAACTCGCTTACTGTCAACTTTAGGGTAATTTGCGCCCCGGGGAAAAATGCAGAGCGCAAAATTCCCCGTCGATTGATGTATGATAAGTCGCACTTTCCTCCAGCGGTTACTGAGAAAAGGGATTTTAAAGATGAAAAAGGGTTAATTGTCAATAACTCGCTTACTGTCAACTTTAGGGTAATTTGCGCCCCGGGGAAAAATGCAGAGCGCAAAATTCCCCGTCGATTGATGTATGATAAGTCGCACTTTCCTCCAGCGGTTATTGAGAAATAGGGCTTTAAAGGGGAAAAACTGTCAATTGTCAATAACTCGGTTGCTGTCAACTTTAGGGTAATTAGCGCCCTAAGGAAAAATGTAGAGCGCAAAATTCCCCGTCGATTGATGTATGATAAGTCGCACTTTCCTCCAGCGGTTACTGAGAAAAAGGGCTTTAAAGGGGAAAAACTGTCAATTGTCAATAACTCGGTTACTGTCAACTTTAGGGTAATTAGCGCCCTAAGGAAAAATGTAGAGCGCAAAATTCCCCGTCGATTGATGTATGATAAGTCGCACTTTCCTCCAGCGGTTACTGAGAAAAGGGATTTTAAAGAAAAAAAAGGGTTAATTGTCAATAACTCGGTTACTGTCAACTTTAGGGTAATTAGCGCCCTAAGGAAAAATGTAGAGCGCAAAATTCCCCGTCGATTGATGTATGATAAGTCGCACTTTCCTCCAGCGGTTATTGAGAAATAGGGCTTTAAAGGGGAAAAACTGTCAATTGTCAATAACTCGGTTACTGTCAACTTTAGGGTAATTAGCGCCCTAAGGAAAAATGTAGAGCGCAAAATTCCCCGTCGATTGATGTATGATAAGTCGCACTTTCCTCCAGCGGTTACTGAGAAAAGGGATTTTAAAGAAAAAAAAGGGTTAATTGTCAATAACTCGGTTACTGTCAACTTTAGGGTAATTAGCGCCCTAAGGAAAAATGTAGAGCGCAAAATTCCCCGTCGATTGATGTATGATAAGTCGCACTTTCCTCCAGCGGTTACTGAGAAAAGGGATTTTAAAGATGAAAAAGGGTTAATTGTCAATAACTCGCTTACTGTCAACTTTAGGGTAATTTGCGCCCCGGGGAAAAATGCAGAGCGCAAAATTCCCCGTCGATTGATGTATGATAAGTCGCACTTTCCTCCAGCGGTTATTGAGAAATAGGGCTTTAAAGGGGAAAAACTGTCAATTGCCAATAACTCGGTTACTGTCAACTTTAGGGTAATTAGCGCCCTAAGGAAAAATGTAGAGCGCAAAATTCCCCGTCGATTGATGTATGATAAGTCGCACTTTCCTCCAGCGGTTATTGAGAAATAGGGCTTTAAAGGGGAAAAACTGTCAATTGTCAATAACTCGGTTACTGTCAACTTTAGGGTAATTAGCGCCCTAAGGAAAAATGTAGAGCGCAAAATTCCCCGTCGATTGATGTATGATAAGTCGCACTTTCCTCCAGCGGTTATTGAGAAAAAGGGCTTTAAAGGGGAAAAACTGTCAATTGTCAATAACTCGGTTACCGTCAACTTTAGGGTAATTTGCGCCCCGGGGAAAAATGCAGAGCGCAAAATTCCCCGTCGATTGATGTATGATAAGTCGCACTTTCCTCCAGCGGTTATTGAGAAATAGGGCTTTAAAGGGGAAAAACTGTCAATTGTCAATAACTCGGTTACTGTCAACTTTAGGGTAATTAGCGCCCTAAGGAAAAATGTAGAGCACAAAATTCCCCGTCGATTGATGTATGATAAGTCGCACTTTCCTCCAGCGGTTATTGAGAAATAGGGCTTTAAAGGGGAAAAACTGTCAATTGTCAATAACTCGGTTACTGTCAACTTTAGGGTAATTAGCGCCCTAAGGAAAAATGTAGAGCGCAAAATTCCCCGTCGATTGATGTATGATAAGTCGCACTTTCCTCCAGCGGTTACTGAGAAAAGGGATTTTAAAGAAAAAAAAGGGTTAATTGTCAATAACTCGCTTACTGTCAACTTTAGGGTAATTAGTGCCCTAAGGAAAAATGTAGAGCACAAAATTCCCCGTCGATTGATGTATGATAAGTCGCACTTTCCTCCAGCGGTTACTGAGAAAAGGGATTTTAAAGAAAAAAAAGGGTTAATTGTCAATAACTCGCTTACTGTCAACTTTAGGGTAATTAGCGCCCTAAGGAAAAATGTAGAGCGCAAAATTCCCCGTCGATTGATGTATGATAAGTCGCACTTTCCTCCAGCGGTTACTGAGAAAAGGGATTTTAAAGATGAAAAAGGGTTAATTGTCAATAACTCGCTTACTGTCAACTTTAGGGTAATTTGCGCCCCGGGGAAAAATGTAGAGCGCAAAATTCCCCGTCGATTGATGTACGATAAGTCGCACTTTCCTCCAGCGGTTACTGAGAAAAGGGATTTTAAAGAAAAAAAAGGGTTAATTGTCAATAACTCGCTTACTGTCCACTTTAGGGTAATTAGCGCCCTAAGGAAAAATGTAGAGCACAAAATTCCCCGTCGATTGATGTATGATAAGTCGCACTTTCCTCCAGCGGTTACTGAGAAAAGGGATTTTAAAGAAAAAAAAGGGTTAATTGTCAATAACTCGCTTACTGTCAACTTTAGGGTAATTAGCGCCCTAAGGAAAAATGTAGAGCGCAAAATTCCCCGTCGATTGATGTACGATAAGTCGCACTTTCCTCCAGCGGTTACTGAGAAAAGGGATTTTAAAGAAAAAAAAGGGTTAATTGTCAATAACTCGCTTACTGTCCACTTTAGGGTAATTAGCGCCCTAAGGAAAAATGTAGAGCACAAAATTCCCCGTCGATTGATGTATGATAAGTCGCACTTTCCTCCAGCGGTTACTGAGAAAAGGGATTTTAAAGAAAAAAAGGGTTAATTGTCAATAACTCGCTTACTGTCCACTTTAGGGTAATTAGCGCCCTAAGGAAAAATGTAGAGCGCAAAATTCCCCGTCGATTGATGTATGATAAGTCGCACTTTCCTCCAGCGGTTACTGAGAAAGGGGATTTTAAAAAAGAAAAAGGGTTAATTGTCAATAACTCGCTTACTGTCAACTTTAGGGTAATTTGCGCCCCGGGGAAAAATGCAGAGCGCAAAATTCCCCGTCGATTGATGTATGATAAGTCGCACTTTCCTCCAGCGGTTACTGAGAAAAGGGATTTTAAAGATGAAAAAGGGTTAATTGTCAATAACTCGCTTACTGTCAACTTTAGGGTAATTTGCGCCCCGGGGAAAAATGCAGAGCGCAAAATTCCCCGTCGATTGATGTATGATAAGTCGCACTTTCCTCCAGCGGTTATTGAGAAATAGGGCTTTAAAGGGGAAAAACTGTCAATTGTCAATAACTCGGTTGCTGTCAACTTTAGGGTAATTAGCGCCCTAAGGAAAAATGTAGAGCGCAAAATTCCCCGTCGATTGATGTATGATAAGTCGCACTTTCCTCCAGCGGTTACTGAGAAAAAGGGCTTTAAAGGGGAAAAACTGTCAATTGTCAATAACTCGGTTACTGTCAACTTTAGGGTAATTAGCGCCCTAAGGAAAAATGTAGAGCGCAAAATTCCCCGTCGATTGATGTATGATAAGTCGCACTTTCCTCCAGCGGTTACTGAGAAAAGGGATTTTAAAGAAAAAAAAGGGTTAATTGTCAATAACTCGGTTACTGTCAACTTTAGGGTAATTAGCGCCCTAAGGAAAAATGTAGAGCGCAAAATTCCCCGTCGATTGATGTATGATAAGTCGCACTTTCCTCCAGCGGTTATTGAGAAATAGGGCTTTAAAGGGGAAAAACTGTCAATTGTCAATAACTCGGTTACTGTCAACTTTAGGGTAATTAGCGCCCTAAGGAAAAATGTAGAGCGCAAAATTCCCCGTCGATTGATGTATGATAAGTCGCACTTTCCTCCAGCGGTTACTGAGAAAAGGGATTTTAAAGAAAAAAAAGGGTTAATTGTCAATAACTCGGTTACTGTCAACTTTAGGGTAATTAGCGCCCTAAGGAAAAATGTAGAGCGCAAAATTCCCCGTCGATTGATGTATGATAAGTCGCACTTTCCTCCAGCGGTTACTGAGAAAAGGGATTTTAAAGATGAAAAAGGGTTAATTGTCAATAACTCGCTTACTGTCAACTTTAGGGTAATTTGCGCCCCGGGGAAAAATGCAGAGCGCAAAATTCCCCGTCGATTGATGTATGATAAGTCGCACTTTCCTCCAGCGGTTATTGAGAAATAGGGCTTTAAAGGGGAAAAACTGTCAATTGCCAATAACTCGGTTACTGTCAACTTTAGGGTAATTAGCGCCCTAAGGAAAAATGTAGAGCGCAAAATTCCCCGTCGATTGATGTATGATAAGTCGCACTTTCCTCCAGCGGTTATTGAGAAATAGGGCTTTAAAGGGGAAAAACTGTCAATTGTCAATAACTCGGTTACTGTCAACTTTAGGGTAATTAGCGCCCTAAGGAAAAATGTAGAGCGCAAAATTCCCCGTCGATTGATGTATGATAAGTCGCACTTTCCTCCAGCGGTTATTGAGAAAAAGGGCTTTAAAGGGGAAAAACTGTCAATTGTCAATAACTCGGTTACCGTCAACTTTAGGGTAATTTGCGCCCCGGGGAAAAATGCAGAGCGCAAAATTCCCCGTCGATTGATGTATGATAAGTCGCACTTTCCTCCAGCGGTTATTGAGAAATAGGGCTTTAAAGGGGAAAAACTGTCAATTGTCAATAACTCGGTTACTGTCAACTTTAGGGTAATTAGCGCCCTAAGGAAAAATGTAGAGCACAAAATTCCCCGTCGATTGATGTATGATAAGTCGCACTTTCCTCCAGCGGTTATTGAGAAATAGGGCTTTAAAGGGGAAAAACTGTCAATTGTCAATAACTCGGTTACTGTCAACTTTAGGGTAATTAGCGCCCTAAGGAAAAATGTAGAGCGCAAAATTCCCCGTCGATTGATGTATGATAAGTCGCACTTTCCTCCAGCGGTTACTGAGAAAAGGGATTTTAAAGAAAAAAAAGGGTTAATTGTCAATAACTCGCTTACTGTCAACTTTAGGGTAATTAGTGCCCTAAGGAAAAATGTAGAGCACAAAATTCCCCGTCGATTGATGTATGATAAGTCGCACTTTCCTCCAGCGGTTACTGAGAAAAGGGATTTTAAAGAAAAAAAAGGGTTAATTGTCAATAACTCGCTTACTGTCAACTTTAGGGTAATTAGCGCCCTAAGGAAAAATGTAGAGCGCAAAATTCCCCGTCGATTGATGTATGATAAGTCGCACTTTCCTCCAGCGGTTACTGAGAAAAGGGATTTTAAAGATGAAAAAGGGTTAATTGTCAATAACTCGCTTACTGTCAACTTTAGGGTAATTTGCGCCCCGGGGAAAAATGTAGAGCGCAAAATTCCCCGTCGATTGATGTACGATAAGTCGCACTTTCCTCCAGCGGTTACTGAGAAAAGGGATTTTAAAGAAAAAAAAGGGTTAATTGTCAATAACTCGCTTACTGTCCACTTTAGGGTAATTAGCGCCCTAAGGAAAAATGTAGAGCACAAAATTCCCCGTCGATTGATGTATGATAAGTCGCACTTTCCTCCAGCGGTTACTGAGAAAAGGGATTTTAAAGAAAAAAAAGGGTTAATTGTCAATAACTCGCTTACTGTCAACTTTAGGGTAATTAGCGCCCTAAGGAAAAATGTAGAGCGCAAAATTCCCCGTCGATTGATGTACGATAAGTCGCACTTTCCTCCAGCGGTTACTGAGAAAAGGGATTTTAAAGAAAAAAAAGGGTTAATTGTCAATAACTCGCTTACTGTCCACTTTAGGGTAATTAGCGCCCTAAGGAAAAATGTAGAGCACAAAATTCCCCGTCGATTGATGTATGATAAGTCGCACTTTCCTCCAGCGGTTACTGAGAAAAGGGATTTTAAAGAAAAAAAAGGGTTAATTGTCAATAACTCGCTTACTGTCAACTTTAGGGTAATTAGCGCCCTAAGGAAAAATGTAGAGCACAAAATTCCCCGTCGATTGATGTACGATAAGTCGCACTTTCCTCCAGCGGTTACTGAGAAAAGGGATTTTAAAGAAAAAAAAGGGTTAATTGTCAATAACTCGCTTACTGTCCACTTTAGGGTAATTAGCGCCCTAAGGAAAAATGTAGAGCACAAAATTCCCCGTCGATTGATGTATGATAAGTCGCACTTTCCTCCAGCGGTTACTGAGAAAAGGGATTTTAAAGAAAAAAAAGGGTTAATTGTCAATAACTCGCTTACTGTCAACTTTAGGGTAATTAGCGCCCTAAGGAAAAATGTAGAGCGCAAAATTCCCCGTCGATTGATGTACGATAAGTCGCACTTTCCTCCAGCGGTTACTGAGAAAAGGGATTTTAAAGAAAAAAAAGGGTTAATTGTCAATAACTCGCTTACTGTCCACTTTAGGGTAATTAGCGCCCTAAGGAAAAATGTAGAGCACAAAATTCCCCGTCGATTGATGTATGATAAGTCGCACTTTCCTCCAGCGGTTACTGAGAAAAGGGATTTTAAAGAAAAAAAAGGGTTAATTGTCAATAACTCGCTTACTGTCCACTTTAGGGTAATTAGCGCCCTAAGGAAAAATGTAGAGCACAAAATTCCCCGTCGATTGATGTATGATAAGTCGCACTTTCCTCCAGCGGTTACTGAGAAAAGGGATTTTAAAAAAGAAAAAGGGTTAATTGTCAATAACTCGGTTACTGTCAACTTTAGGGTAATTAGTGCCCTTAGGAAAAATGTAGAGCGCAAAATTCCCCGTCGATTGATGTACGATAAGTCGCACTTTCCTCCAGCGGTTACTGAGAAAAGGGATTTTAAAGAAAAAAAAGGGTTAATTGTCAATAACTCGCTTACTGTCCACTTTAGGGTAATTAGCGCCCTTAGGAAAAATGTAGAGCACAAAATTCCCCGTCGATTGATGTATGATAAGTCGCACTTTCCTCCAGCGGTTACTGAGAAAAGGGATTTTAAAGAAAAAAAAGGGTTAATTGTCAATAACTCGGTTACTGTCAACTTTAGGGTAATTAGCGCCCTAAGGAAAAATGTAGAGCACAAAATTCCCCGTCGATTGATGTATGATAAGTCGCACTTTCCTCCAGCGGTTACTGAGAAAAGGGATTTTAAAAAAGAAAAAGGGTTAATTGTCAATAACTCGGTTACTGTCAACTTTAGGGTAATTAGCGCCCTAAGGAAAAATGTAGAGCACAAAATTCCCCGTCGATTGATGTATGATAAGTCGCACTTTCCTCCAGCGGTTACTGAGAAAAGGGATTTTAAAAAAGAAAAAGGGTTAATTGTCAATAACTCGGTTACTGTCAACTTTAGGGTAATTAGTGCCCTTAGGAAAAATGTAGAGCGCAAAATTCCCCGTCGATTGATGTACGATAAGTCGCACTTTCCTCCAGCGGTTACTGAGAAAAGGGATTTTAAAAAAGAAAAAGGGTTAATTGTCAATAACTCGGTTACTGTCAACTTTAGGGTAATTAGCGCCCTTAGGAAAAATGTAGAGCGCAAAATTCCCCGTCGATTGATGTACGATAAGTCGCACTTTCCTCCAGCGGTTACTGAGAAAAGGGATTTTAAAGAAAAAAAAGGGTTAATTGTCAATAACTCGCTTACTGTCCACTTTAGGGTAATTAGCGCCCTAAGGAAAAATGTAGAGCACAAAATTCCCCGTCGATTGATGTATGATAAGTCGCACTTTCCTCCAGCGGTTACTGAGAAAAGGGATTTTAAAGAAAAAAAGGGTTAATTGTCAATAACTCGCTTACTGTCCACTTTAGGGTAATTAGCGCCCTAAGGAAAAATGTAGAGCGCAAAATTCCCCGTCGATTGATGTATGATAAGTCGCACTTTCCTCCAGCGGTTACTGAGAAAGGGGATTTTAAAAAAGAAAAAGGGTTAATTGTCAATAACTCGGTTACTGTCAACTTTAGGGTAATTAGCGCCCTAAGGAAAAATGTAGAGCACAAAATTCCCCGTCGATTGATGTATGATAAGTCGCACTTTCCTCCAGCGGTTACTGAGAAAAGGGATTTTAAAAAAGAAAAAGGGTTAATTGTCAATAACTCGGTTACTGTCAACTTTAGGGTAATTAGCGCCCTTAGGAAAAATGTAGAGCGCAAAATTCCCCGTCGATTGATGTACGATAAGTCGCACTTTCCTCCAGCGGTTACTGAGAAAAGGGATTTTAAAGAAAAAAAAGGGTTAATTGTCAATAACTCGCTTACTGTCCACTTTAGGGTAATTAGCGCCCTTAGGAAAAATGTAGAGCACAAAATTCCCCGTCGATTGATGTACGATAAGTCGCACTTTCCTCCAGCGGTTACTGAGAAAAGGGATTTTAAAAAAGAAAAAGGGTTAATTGTCAATAACTCGGTTACTGTCAACTTTAGGGTAATTAGTGCCCTTAGGAAAAATGTAGAGCGCAAAATTCCCCGTCGATTGATGTACGATAAGTCGCACTTTCCTCCAGCGGTTACTGAGAAAAGGGATTTTAAAAAAGAAAAAGGGTTAATTGTCAATAACTCGGTTACTGTCAACTTTAGGGTAATTAGTGCCCTTAGGAAAAATGTAGAGCGCAAAATTCCCCGTCGATTGATGTACGATAAGTCGCACTTTCCTCCAGCGGTTACTGAGAAAAGGGATTTTAAAGAAAAAAAAGGGTTAATTGTCAATAACTCGCTTACTGTCCACTTTAGGGTAATTAGCGCCCTTAGGAAAAATGTAGAGCACAAAATTCCCCGTCGACTGATGTATGATAAGTCGCACTTTCCTCCAGCGGTTACTGAGAAAAGGGATTTTAAAGAAAAAAAAGGGTTAATTGTCAATAACTCGGTTACTGTCCACTTTAGGGTAATTAGCGCCCTTAGGAAAAATGTAGAGCGCAAAATTCCCCGTCGATTGATGTACGATAAGTCGCACTTTCCTCCAGCGGTTACTGAGAAAAGGGATTTTAAAAAAGAAAAAGGGTTAATTGTCAATAACTCGGTTACTGTCAACTTTAGGGTAATTAGTGCCCTTAGGAAAAATGTAGAGCGCAAAATTCCCCGTCGATTGATGTACGATAAGTCGCACTTTCCTCCAGCGGTTACTGAGAAAAGGGATTTTAAAGAAAAAAAAGGGTTAATTGTCAATAACTCGCTTACTGTCCACTTTAGGGTAATTAGCGCCCTTAGGAAAAATGTAGAGCACAAAATTCCCCGTCGATTGATGTATGATAAGTCGCACTTTCCTCCAGCGGTTACTGAGAAAAGGGATTTTAAAGAAAAAAAAGGGTTAATTGTCAATAACTCGGTTACTGTCAACTTTAGGGTAATTAGCGCCCTAAGGAAAAATGTAGAGCACAAAATTCCCCGTCGATTGATGTATGATAAGTCGCACTTTCCTCCAGCGGTTACTGAGAAAAGGGATTTTAAAAAAGAAAAAGGGTTAATTGTCAATAACTCGGTTACTGTCAACTTTAGGGTAATTAGCGCCCTAAGGAAAAATGTAGAGCACAAAATTCCCCGTCGATTGATGTATGATAAGTCGCACTTTCCTCCAGCGGTTACTGAGAAAAGGGATTTTAAAAAAGAAAAAGGGTTAATTGTCAATAACTCGGTTACTGTCAACTTTAGGGTAATTAGTGCCCTTAGGAAAAATGTAGAGCGCAAAATTCCCCGTCGATTGATGTACGATAAGTCGCACTTTCCTCCAGCGGTTACTGAGAAAAGGGATTTTAAAAAAGAAAAAGGGTTAATTGTCAATAACTCGGTTACTGTCAACTTTAGGGTAATTAGCGCCCTTAGGAAAAATGTAGAGCGCAAAATTCCCCGTCGATTGATGTACGATAAGTCGCACTTTCCTCCAGCGGTTACTGAGAAAAGGGATTTTAAAGAAAAAAAAGGGTTAATTGTCAATAACTCGCTTACTGTCCACTTTAGGGTAATTAGCGCCCTAAGGAAAAATGTAGAGCACAAAATTCCCCGTCGATTGATGTATGATAAGTCGCACTTTCCTCCAGCGGTTACTGAGAAAAGGGATTTTAAAGAAAAAAAGGGTTAATTGTCAATAACTCGCTTACTGTCCACTTTAGGGTAATTAGCGCCCTAAGGAAAAATGTAGAGCGCAAAATTCCCCGTCGATTGATGTATGATAAGTCGCACTTTCCTCCAGCGGTTACTGAGAAAGGGGATTTTAAAAAAGAAAAAGGGTTAATTGTCAATAACTCGGTTACTGTCAACTTTAGGGTAATTAGCGCCCTAAGGAAAAATGTAGAGCACAAAATTCCCCGTCGATTGATGTATGATAAGTCGCACTTTCCTCCAGCGGTTACTGAGAAAAGGGATTTTAAAAAAGAAAAAGGGTTAATTGTCAATAACTCGGTTACTGTCAACTTTAGGGTAATTAGTGCCCTTAGGAAAAATGTAGAGCGCAAAATTCCCCGTCGATTGATGTACGATAAGTCGCACTTTCCTCCAGCGGTTACTGAGAAAAGGGATTTTAAAAAAGAAAAAGGGTTAATTGTCAATAACTCGGTTACTGTCAACTTTAGGGTAATTAGCGCCCTTAGGAAAAATGTAGAGCGCAAAATTCCCCGTCGATTGATGTACGATAAGTCGCACTTTCCTCCAGCGGTTACTGAGAAAAGGGATTTTAAAGAAAAAAAAGGGTTAATTGTCAATAACTCGCTTACTGTCCACTTTAGGGTAATTAGCGCCCTAAGGAAAAATGTAGAGCACAAAATTCCCCGTCGATTGATGTATGATAAGTCGCACTTTCCTCCAGCGGTTACTGAGAAAAGGGATTTTAAAGAAAAAAAGGGTTAATTGTCAATAACTCGCTTACTGTCCACTTTAGGGTAATTAGCGCCCTAAGGAAAAATGTAGAGCGCAAAATTCCCCGTCGATTGATGTATGATAAGTCGCACTTTCCTCCAGCGGTTACTGAGAAAGGGGATTTTAAAAAAGAAAAAGGGTTAATTGTCAATAACTCGGTTACTGTCAACTTTAGGGTAATTAGCGCCCTAAGGAAAAATGTAGAGCACAAAATTCCCCGTCGACTGATGTATGATAAGTCGCACTTTCCTCCAGCGGTTACTGAGAAAGGGGATTTTAAAAAAGAAAAAGGGTTAATTGTCAATAACTCGGTTACTGTCCACTTTAGGGTAATTAGCGCCCTAAGGAAAAATGTAGAGCGCAAAATTCCCCGTCGACTGATGTATGATAAGTCGCACTTTCCTCCAGCGGTTACTGAGAAAGGGGATTTTAAAAAAGAAAAAGGGTTAATTGTCAATAACTCGCTTACTGTCCACTTTAGGGTAATTAGCGCCCTAAGGAAAAATGTAGAGCGCAAAATTCCCCGTCGATTGATGTATGATAAGTCGCACTTTCCTCCAGCGGTTACTGAGAAAGGGGATTTTAAAAAAGAAAAAGGGTTAATTGTCAATAACTCGGTTACTGTCCACTTTAGGGTAATTAGCGCCCTAAGGAAAAATGTAGAGCACAAAATTCCCCGTCGATTGATGTATGATAAGTCGCACTTTCCTCCAGCGGTTACTGAGAAAAGGGATTTTAAAGAAAAAAAGGGTTAATTGTCAATAACTCGCTTACTGTCCACTTTAGGGTAATTAGCGCCCTAAGGAAAAATGTAGAGCGCAAAATTCCCCGTCGATTGATGTATGATAAGTCGCACTTTCCTCCAGCGGTTACTGAGAAAGGGGATTTTAAAAAAGAAAAAGGGTTAATTGTCAATAACTCGGTTACTGTCAACTTTAGGGTAATTAGCGCCCTAAGGAAAAATGTAGAGCGCAAAATTCCCCGTCGATTGATGTATGATAAGTCGCACTTTCCTCCAGCGGTTACTGAGAAAGGGGATTTTAAAAAAGAAAAAGGGTTAATTGTCAATAACTCGGTTACTGTCCACTTTAGGGTAATTAGCGCCCTAAGGAAAAATGTAGAGCGCAAAATTCCCCGTCGACTGATGTATGATAAGTCGCACTTTCCTCCAGCGGTTACTGAGAAAGGGGATTTTAAAAAAGAAAAAGGGTTAATTGTCAATAACTCGGTTACTGTCAACTTTAGGGTAATTAGCGCCCTAAGGAAAAATGTAGAGCACAAAATTCCCCGTCGATTGATGTATGATAAGTCGCACTTTCCTCCAGCGGTTACTGAGAAAGGGGATTTTAAAAAAGAAAAAGGGTTAATTGTCAATAACTCGGTTACTGTCAACTTTAGTGTAATTAGCGCCCTTAGGAAAAATGTAGAGCGCAAAATTCCCCGTCGATTGATGTATGATAAGTCGTACTTTCCTCCAGCGGTTACTGAGAAAGAGGGTTTAAAAGAACTGTGAATTTGCGTATGTTACACGTACGTTTAAATCAGCTTAAAACCGTTAAAATTGAGAAAATTCGGTTCGAAACGTTCAAGTTAAAGTAAGGACCATCTAAAATAAAACGGGAACATGTTCGCCAGTCGCTGGGAACGAGCCATCGATACGTTGTACGATCGTACTAATATGGGTTCGGGCGCGAGAGATTTTGGCCCGGAGCGTGCCACTGTTAATGAGCTCAATCGAGCGTAACAAGTACCCGATTTTCGCTCGAGTACGGGGCGCGCGTCATCGTTCGCCCAGAGCGAGCGCATCGATCACCCACTATTCGTCAGCCGTGTAGCGAGCAAGTATACGCGCCACTTTACTCTATATAAGGTAGGCCCGATCTCTCGTAGTACGATTCGATCGACCGCCTACCAAAGTATTCTCAATAATACTCTTTTGGTCCGGTATCTTTAACTTCGGCAGTTTAACTTCGTAGTCGTACGGTGCCGTTCTTCGATTCTTACGTCTGTGTTAATAAAAATCGTGCCTGTGTGCCTTTTTTTTTACTCACACGGCGTATTTAACGTTGCTTAACGACCGTACTTCTTTCGTTGTTTCGCTGACGAGTTGATTAAGGACTTGTAATTATTCAACAGCAGGGTCCGCGTCCTGGGTCGTAGTTTACTTCACCGTAATCTATTCGACGTCAACTAGGACGAAGTGAATTCTTGTTATTTGCGGCCACCTAATACTTTTATAAACATTTTTAATGTTTTATACAAAACACACGCACGATCTCTCTACGTTCCGAGCGAGGATGATGATGGTTGTTGTTCGCCGTTAAGCGTCGCGCTTTCGGTTTACATTCAACGTCTAACACGACATTATGTCAAACGAGAAGAGTAGAATTTTTTAAGCGAGAGTGTGAGGAAGCACGAAGATCTGAAGCGCAGAGAAAAGTATGTTGTTAAAGTGGTATTTTACACGTTTACGAGCAAAACATCGGGATCTTTTTCGGCGTACAAAATTCCTAAGTTGCAAAGTTAGTTAAAGCAAGTGGCAAAAGTCGTAACAAAGTTTGCGTAGGTGAACTGCAGAAGGATCATTAAATCAGTTGTTGCTATGGTTGCAAAGTTAGTTAAAGCAAGTGGCAAAAGTCGTAACAAAGTTTGCGTAGGTGAACTGCAGAAGGATCATTAAATCAGTTGTTGCTATGGTTGCAAAGTTAGTTAAAGCAAGTGGCAAAAGTCTTAAAGTACAAAAAAACGAAACAAAAGCGAAACTGCGAAAGGCTCATTAAATCAGTTGTTGCTATGGTTGCAAAGTTAGTTAAAGCAAGTGGCAAAAGTCGTAACAAAGTTTGCGTAGGTGAACTGCAGAAGGATCATTAAATCAGTTGTTGCTATGGTTGCAAAGTTAGTTAAAGCAAGTGGCAAAAGTCTTAAAGTACAAAAAAACGAAACAAAAGCGAAACTGCGAAAGGCTCATTAAATCAGTTGTTGCTATGGTTGCAAAGTTAGTTTAAAGCAAGTGGCAAAAGTCGTAACAAAGTTTGCGTAGGTGAACTGCAGAAGGCTCATTAAATCAGTTGTTGCTATGGTTGCAAAGTTAGTTAAAGCAAGTGGCAAAAGTCGTAAAGTACAAAAAAACGAAACAAAAGCGAAACTGCGAAAGGCTCATTAAATCAGTTGTTGCTATGGTTGCAAAGTTAGTTAAAGCAAGTGGCAAAAGTCGTAACAAAGTTTGCGTAGGTGAACTGCAGAAGGCTCATTAAATCAGTTGTTGCTATGGTTGCAAAGTTAGTTAAAGCAAGTGGCAAAAGTCGTAACAAAGTTTGCGTAGGTGAACTGCAGAAGGCTCATTAAATCAGTTGTTGCTATGGTTGCAAAGTTAGTTAAAGCAAGTGGCAAAAGTCGTAACAAAGTTTGCGTAGGTGAACTGCAGAAGGCTCATTAAATCAGTTGTTGCTATGGTTGCAAAGTTAGTTAAAGCAAGTGGCAAAAGTCGTAACAAAGTTTGCGTAGGTGAACTGCAGAAGGCTCATTAAATCAGTTGTTGCTATGGTTGCAAAGTTAGTTAAAGCAAGTGGCAAAAGTCGTAACAAAGTTTGCGTAGGTGAACTGCAGAAGGCTCATTAAATCAGTTGTTGCTATGGTTGCAAAGTTAGTTAAAGCAAGTGGCAAAAGTCGTAACAAAGTTTGCGTAGGTGAACTGCAGAAGGCTCATTAAATCAGTTGTTGCTATGGTTGCAAAGTTAGTTAAAGCAAGTGGCAAAAGTCGTAACAAAGTTTGCGTAGGTGAACTGCGAAAGGCTCATTAAATCAGTTGTTGCTATGGTTGCAAAGTTAGTTAAAGCAAGTGGCAAAAGTCGTAACAAAGTTTGCGTAGGTGAACTGCGAAAGGCTCATTAAATCAGTTGTTGCTATGGTTGCAAAGTTAGTTTAAAGCAAGTGGCAAAAGTCGTAAAGTACAAAAAAACGAAACAAAAGCGAAACTGCGAAAGGCTCATTAAATCAGTTGTTGCTATGGTTGCAAAGTTAGTTTAAAGCAAGTGGCAAAAGTCGTAACAAAGTTTGCGTAGGTGAACTGCAGAAGGCTCATTAAATCAGTTGTTGCTATGGTTGCAAAGTTAGTTAAAGCAAGTGGCAAAAGTCGTAAAGTACAAAAAAACGAAACAAAAGCGAAACTGCGAAAGGCTCATTAAATCAGTTGTTGCTATGGTTGCAAAGTTAGTTAAAGCAAGTGGCAAAAGTCGTAACAAAGTTTGCGTAGGTGAACTGCAGAAGGCTCATTAAATCAGTTGTTGCTATGGTTGCAAAGTTAGTTAAAGCAAGTGGCAAAAGTCGTAACAAAGTTTGCGTAGGTGAACTGCAGAAGGCTCATTAAATCAGTTGTTGCTATGGTTGCAAAGTTAGTTAAAGCAAGTGGCAAAAGTCGTAACAAAGTTTGCGTAGGTGAACTGCAGAAGGCTCATTAAATCAGTTGTTGCTATGGTTGCAAAGTTAGTTAAAGCAAGTGGCAAAAGTCGTAACAAAGTTTGCGTAGGTGAACTGCAGAAGGCTCATTAAATCAGTTGTTGCTATGGTTGCAAAGTTAGTTAAAGCAAGTGGCAAAAGTCGTAACAAAGTTTGCGTAGGTGAACTGCAGAAGGCTCATTAAATCAGTTGTTGCTATGGTTGCAAAGTTAGTTAAAGCAAGTGGCAAAAGTCGTAACAAAGTTTGCGTAGGTGAACTGCGAAAGGCTCATTAAATCAGTTGTTGCTATGGTTGCAAAGTTAGTTAAAGCAAGTGGCAAAAGTCGTAACAAAGTTTGCGTAGGTGAACTGCGAAAGGCTCATTAAATCAGTTGTTGCTATGGTTGCAAAGTTAGTTAAAGCAAGTGGCAAAAGTCGTAAAGTACAAAAAAACGAAACAAAAGCGAAACTGCGAAAGGCTCATTAAATCAGTTGTTGCTATGGTTGCAAAGTTAGTTTAAAGCAAGTGGCAAAAGTCGTAACAAAGTTTGCGTAGGTGAACTGCGAAAGGCTCATTAAATCAGTTGTTGCTATGGTTGCAAAGTTAGTTAAAGCAAGTGGCAAAAGTCGTAACAAAGTTTGCGTAGGTGAACTGCGAAAGGCTCATTAAATCAGTTGTTGCTATGGTTGCAAAGTTAGTTTAAAGCAAGTGGCAAAAGTCGTAAAGTACAAAAAAACGAAACAAAAGCGAAACTGCGAAAGGCTCATTAAATCAGTTGTTGCTATGGTTGCAAAGTTAGTTTAAAGCAAGTGGCAAAAGTCGTAACAAAGTTTGCGTAGGTGAACTGCAGAAGGCTCATTAAATCAGTTGTTGCTATGGTTGCAAAGTTAGTTAAAGCAAGTGGCAAAAGTCGTAAAGTACAAAAAAACGAAACAAAAGCGAAACTGCGAAAGGCTCATTAAATCAGTTGTTGCTATGGTTGCAAAGTTAGTTAAAGCAAGTGGCAAAAGTCGTAACAAAGTTTGCGTAGGTGAACTGCAGAAGGCTCATTAAATCAGTTGTTGCTATGGTTGCAAAGTTAGTTAAAGCAAGTGGCAAAAGTCGTAAAGTACAAAAAAACGAAACAAAAGCGAAACTGCGAAAGGCTCATTAAATCAGTTGTTGCTATGGTTGCAAAGTTAGTTAAAGCAAGTGGCAAAAGTCGTAACAAAGTTTGCGTAGGTGAACTGCAGAAGGCTCATTAAATCAGTTGTTGCTATGGTTGCAAAGTTAGTTAAAGCAAGTGGCAAAAGTCGTAACAAAGTTTGCGTAGGTGAACTGCAGAAGGCTCATTAAATCAGTTGTTGCTATGGTTGCAAAGTTAGTTAAAGCAAGTGGCAAAAGTCGTAACAAAGTTTGCGTAGGTGAACTGCGAAAGGCTCATTAAATCAGTTGTTGCTATGGTTGCAAAGTTAGTTAAAGCAAGTGGCAAAAGTCGTAACAAAGTTTGCGTAGGTGAACTGCAGAAGGATCATTAAATCAGTTGTTGCTATGGTTGCAAAGTTAGTTAAAGCAAGTGGCAAAAGTCGTAACAAAGTTTGCGTAGGTGAACTGCAGAAGGCTCATTAAATCAGTTGTTGCTATGGTTGCAAAGTTAGTTAAAGCAAGTGGCAAAAGTCGTAACAAAGTTTGCGTAGGTGAACTGCGAAAGGCTCATTAAATCAGTTGTTGCTATGGTTGCAAAGTTAGTTAAAGCAAGTGGCAAAAGTCGTAACAAAGTTTGCGTAGGTGAACTGCAGAAGGATCATTAAATCAGTTGTTGCTATGGTTGCAAAGTTAGTTAAAGCAAGTGGCAAAAGTCGTAACAAAGTTTGCGTAGGTGAACTGCAGAAGGCTCATTAAATCAGTTGTTGCTATGGTTGCAAAGTTAGTTAAAGCAAGTGGCAAAAGTCGTAACAAAGTTTGCGTAGGTGAACTGCGAAAGGCTCATTAAATCAGTTGTTGCTATGGTTGCAAAGTTAGTTAAAGCAAGTGGCAAAAGTCGTAACAAAGTTTGCGTAGGTGAACTGCAGAAGGATCATTAAATCAGTTGTTGCTATGGTTGCAAAGTTAGTTAAAGCAAGTGGCAAAAGTCGTAACAAAGTTTGCGTAGGTGAACTGCAGAAGGCTCATTAAATCAGTTGTTGCTATGGTTGCAAAGTTAGTTAAAGCAAGTGGCAAAAGTCGTAACAAAGTTTGCGTAGGTGAACTGCGAAAGGCTCATTAAATCAGTTGTTGCTATGGTTGCAAAGTTAGTTAAAGCAAGTGGCAAAAGTCGTAACAAAGTTTGCGTAGGTGAACTGCAGAAGGATCATTAAATCAGTTGTTGCTATGGTTGCAAAGTTAGTTAAAGCACGAACGAGATTGAGCAATAACAAAGCACAGGTCTGTGATGCCCATAGGTGGTCCGACGGAATCAGCGTGTCCTCCTCACTGACCGCGAGTTCTTCGGCGCAACTCGCTGAAACCGTCTTTAGTGCTCTAGCGATTGGGGCTTGCAATTGCTGCCCAAGAACGAGGAATTCGCAGTAAGCGCTTAAGCTCATTGTACAGACCGCCCGTTGCTACTAGCGACCGAATGATGCACCGAACTTGATCATTTAGAGAGCAAGAAACAGATTTCCCTGTGAACGGTTGATCGCTTGGCTCGTGGATCGATGAAGAACTAACTGCAGGACAATTCGAACGCACATTGCGGTCCTCGAACGCCTCGTTCGTGGACCACTTCCGCATCTGACGGTCGCTCTTTTTTTTGTTATCCTAAAGGCCTCTCGTTGCCTGCGCAACGAGGAAAAGTTTGTTGGGAGATCGACGAGCACGAGAACGTCGTTTCCTCAAGAACGATCGAAACTGTGCATAGAGCCATACAAGTGTGTTAACTTTTGTTATCATTTCGTTTGTGCGTGCTCTTGCCCGCATCGGTAACCGGTGCTCCGCACAACATGCTTCGAGCGTTCTCGTCGTGTC